>QRFJ01003032.1:0-149892 GCA_006176705.1 Cocos nucifera
TTGGCACGTATCCTAGACACACATAGACTGACTGGACCCAATTATAAAGATTGGCTCAGGAACTACAAAATTGTTTTGGGTTCAGAGAAGTTAACACATGTTTTGGACCAGGACCCTCCCACCTTACCAGCTCGTCCATCCACTGAACAGAGAGCGTCTCTGGAAAAATGGATTGACGAAGACAATAAGGCCAGATACTTACATGTTGGGCTCGATGTCTGATGAGCTCCAGCGCCAACATGAAGATATCGGGACTGCTCGCCAAATGTTGGCTCACCTGCAGGAGATGTTTGGTGAACAGAGTCGCGCAGCCAAATATCAAGTCACGAAAATGACTTTTTAAGGCTAAGATGCGTGATGGGCAGTCAGTCCAAGATCACTGTCTGACAATGATCAAGGACATGGAAGAGCTTGAGAAGCTCGGTGTGAAGTTGGACTTGGACTTGCAGAACGATATTATTCTGCAATCCTTGACTGATGCATATGGGCAATTCATCATGAATTACCACATGCATAAACTTCAAAATTCCTTGGCCGAGTTGAATGAATATGCTGGTTACCGCTGAGCTTTCTATGAAAGGTTCTAAAGGCTCAGTTCTTGCTATGGAACGGACTTCTTCCAAAAGAAAGTCTTATGGAAAGAAAAAGAAGTCTGTGAAAAAGCAAAAGGTGGAAGGATCAAAGAAGAAGAAGGCAGAACCGAAGAAGAAGGTCGATGGCAAAGGAAAGTGTTTCCATTGCAACAGCGACGGCCATTGGAAGCGGAACTGCCCTACTTACCTGGCCACCCTGAAGAACAAGAAGGAAGGTCCTTCTGGAGGTATGCTCGTTATTGAGTCTAACCTTACGGTTTCTTCTGCATCCAGTTGGGTGCTTGACTCTCTAGTGCTCATCTGTGCACTTCTATGCAGGAGGATAGCAGGAGGCTGAGGGATGGAGACATGATCCTAAACAAGAGTTGCTGCAGTAGCCGTGAACATAGTTACCATCTGGTTTAGACTTAGTTTTACTGTTATTATCTATGGCACCTTATGAGATTAGGTCAAATATAGCAGAAGATAGGATAGTAAACAAATTGGAGAAAAATGGGCTATTGAGTCCATTGACTTTTGAGTCATATCCAACTTGTGAATCTTGTCTTCAAGGCAAAATGACTAAACTCCCTTTTGTTGGACATGGGGAGAGGGCCACAGATCTCCTTGCCCTAGTACATACTGATGTGTGCGGCCCATTTGATGTGCCGGCTAGAGGCAATTTTGTCTACTTCATTACCTTTACCGATGATCTGTCTAGGTATGGGTATGTGTATCTTATGAGACACAAGTCTGAAGCTTTTGAAAAGTTCAAAGAATTCAGACATGAAGTAGAAAAACAAACTGGAAAACCCATTAAGGTTCTTCGATCAGATCGAGGAGGTGAATACCTTAGCCGGGAATTCCTAGACTATCTTAAGGAAAATGGCATAGTCTCTCAATGGACTCCACCAGGAACACCTCAACTCAACGGGGTTTCAGAACGGAGAAATCGGACTCTATTGGATATGGTTCGATCCATGATGAGCTTCACAGACCTCCCTGATTTTCTTTGGGGACATTCATTATTAACTTCAATCTATTTACTGAATAGGGTTCCCTCTAAAACCGTTCCTACCACACCGTATGAGATATGGCACGGTAAGAAACCAAGTCTGAGTCATCTCAGAATTTGGGGTTGTCCGGCTCATGTCAAAAGACAACAAGCGGACAAGTTAGAATTTAGGTCCTTTAGAGCTCGATTCATAGGATATCCTAAAGAGTCATTAGGATACTATTTCTACATTCCAGAAGACCACAATGTGATTGTGAGTCGACATGCCATATTTCTTGAAAAATAGTTTATTCAAGATAGTGGCATTGGAAAGCAGATTAAGCTTGATGAGAAAGTCTCACAAGCAGAACGAGCTAAGGACCAAGTGGAACCAAATCAGGTTGAGCCAATAAGAACACTACCTCCTCCACCTCGTAGATCGGAAAGAGTTTCCCGTCCCCCTGAAAGATACTTAGGTATTATTTCAGAGGATGTAGAGGAAATGTTCCTCATAGGTAATGGTGCTCATGGTGATGATCCCAAAACCTACAACGAGGCGATATCAGATATCGACTCCGAGAAATGGCTTGAGGCAATGAAGTCAGAAATTGACTCGATGCACTCAAACCAAGTCTGGACCTTGGTAGATCCACCAGAAGGTATAGTACCTATTGGGTGTAAATGGATCTTCAAGAGAAAGATTGGTGCAGATGGGAATGTGGAGACATTCAAGGCTAGACTGGTGGCAAAAGGTTATAGTCAACGTGAAGGCATTGACTATCAGGATACCTTTTCCCCGGTAGCTATGCTAAAATCCATCCGCACATTGCTTGCTGTTGCAGCCTATTTCGATTATGAAATATGGCAAATGGACGTGAAAACGGCATTCCTAAATGGATATCTTGAGGAAGATATCTATATGGAACAGCCGCTAGGTTTCACATCCAGTGATACTGATCACAAGGTTTGCAAGCTGCAAAGGTCCATATATGGACTTAAGCAAGCATCTCGGAGCTGGAACACTCGTTTCAATGATGTGATCAAAAAGTTTGGTTTCATCAAAAATGAAGAGGAACCATGTGTTTTCAAAAGGGTCAGTGGGAGCGCTGTTGTCTTCCTCGTATTGTACGTGGATGACATCCTCCTTATTGGGAATGATATTCCCATGTTGACATCAGTCAAGATGTGGTTGTCCAAGGAATTCTCCATGAAAGACCTAGGTGAAGCATCCTTTATTCTAGGAATTAAGGTCTATAGGGATAGACCGAATAGGATGCTAGGACTTTCACAGAAGATGTACATAGAGGAAGTACTAAAGAGGTTTAGTATGGAAAACTCTAAGAGGGGATTAATACCCTTCAGACATGGTATTCATCTTTCCAAGAAGATGTGCCCCAGCACACCTGAGGAAATAGAACGCATGAGCAAGATCCCTTATGCTTCTGCAATAGGGAGCCTCATGTATGCCATGCTATGTACACGACCTGATATAGCCCATGCTGTGAGTGTCACAAGCAGATATCAGTCAAATCCAGGTGAAGAACACTGGACTTCTGTGAAATGTATCCTTAAGTACTTGAGAAGAACTAAGGATATGATGTTGGTCTTTGGTAATGGAGAACTCCAAGTCCAGGGATACACAGACTCGGACTTTCATGTCCGATATAGATGATCGAAAGTCGACATCTGGAAGTCTGTTTGTGTGCAATGGTGGAGCTGTCAGCTGGAAGAGTTCCAAGCAAACTGTGATAGCAGATTCCACCATGGAAGCAGAATATATAGCTGCATCAGAGGCTGCAAAGGAAGCATTCTGGTACAAGAAGTTTGCTGCAGAAATTGGAGTAATGCCATCAGATGCCATTCCTCTTTACTGCGACAACAATGGCGCCATAGCCCTTGCTAAGGAGCCGAGGTCTCACCAGAAGTCCAAGCACATTGAGCGGCGATATCCATCTCATCCGCGATTACCTTGAGAAAGGTTACGTTGAGGTCAAGAGAGTCAACTCCGCAGATAATGTGGCAGACCCACTTACAAAGCCGTTGGGCCAGCAGAAGATCGAAGCCCACCTTGAGAAGATGGGACTTAGACTTGTAGCCAATTGGCTTTAGGACAAGTGGGAGATTGTTAGATATATGTGCCCTAGAAGCCAGAATTGGCTGACACTTGTAATACACTTCTAGGGGCAAAATTATAATTTTGACTATAATTAATAAAATGGGTTATTTTCTATCACATATGTGTATTTAGTGTCTGTGATACATCCTTTGAGTTAATGGTAATGATAATTCATATTTTCAAGAGTTGAAAATTTAAGACATGAATAATCATTATTAACTCATAAACATGCTCCCGACCATAGGATCATCACGAGGATGGTGATTGATCCGGAAGGTTGGTGTACGAATCGCTTCTCTTTAGTAGATGAGTCTTGAGTCTACGGTGTGGAGACACCGGAGCGAGAGTACAGGTACTCGTTAGAGAACGAGGGCACTGAGCGTGACCACCTCGAGTAGTCATTAGGGAAGTCTACCTTCTCGTCAATGACTGACTCGATGCTGCAGTAGTGTGTCTGGTTCTTTGACCTGAGATGCATCGGCAGTTCACCTTGAGGGTGTTATAGTTTGACTACACCATTACTCGGTCTCCTAGCCATATGGAACCCTGAGGTGTATGTTGGCTATGACATGTTCATTGTAGGAACTGGATTGCATCAAGATGGAATCTATCTACCTCGGTGGTAGAGGAGCAGCCCTATGATGATCATGAGAATCAAGTCCAGAAGCCCATGGCCATGGCAGAGTGAAATAATAGAAAGAGTTTCTATTTAGATTTTCACATTGGACTCGAATCGAATGATTACATCATATGACAGAGACTAGGGTTTGACGAGTTCACCTTAACCCTAATCTGATCGGGGCTCAAGATAGAAGAACTTAATCACACAGGTAGCTGCACCAAGAGGTTCGCATTCAGCTCTGATGGGTTG
Organism: Cocos nucifera; assembly: GCA_006176705.1. NCBI lineage: Eukaryota > Viridiplantae > Streptophyta > Magnoliopsida > Arecales > Arecaceae > Cocos > Cocos nucifera. Next base: position 4,554 of record QRFJ01003032.1, read on the forward strand.
CCACCATATACTGCTAGGTGTCACTGGTGGATTTTGGGAGCAATTAGAATGATTTAGATGATCGATCATTCTAGCTGTTCGAATCAGAAGAGTTCTGATCCATCGAAAGGAGTTTCGATGATGTCTATGATAGAGATCATGACATATCCCATTACCATACAGAACTGAACCTAACTGGGTCACACAAACAAGGGTTTGAATCTGGTGATCATCAATTGAACTGATCTAGTTCAATTGATCTGAATGAGATTCAATTAGGTTCAAGGAAATCGTGCTAGCACTCGATTGAACCTAACGTTCTTCTTTTACTATCATAAATAAGTTGTCCTGACTGAGCCAAAGGAGTTTGTGCTCAATCAGAGGCCTTCATATGGTCTGACTGGAGGTTGTCCAAGTCAGAAAAGGTTGTCTTATTTGTAAGACATTACCTGCCATTTTTGGTCACCTGCCATTTCTTGTTCTTTGACTTTGGTCAAAAGTCTACCTTTGACTGGTCAAACGTTGACCATTGACCTTTGACTTTTGACCACATGTCATGCACCTATTGGAGAGCTGGTGGGGGCCTGTCCCCCTGCCAGAACCTGGCAAGGAGAAGGGCGCACGCCAAGGGTGGCGTGAGCCCAAGTAGGAGGCGCCTAGGAGTCCTTGTTGGACAAGGACTCCACTCCCTTTTGGATTCCAATTAGAGTTCTACTAAGAATCCAGTTTGACTGGTCTTAGGCGCCCTCTAAGGAGGAATCCAGGGGTCTCTATTTCCAACCAATCAGATTTAGATCTGATTTCACAAAGGGTTGTGATTGGTTGAGAGGAAGAGGAGTTGGATCACAGCTTAGTCTATAAATAAGACCCTGCGCCCAACCCTAATTCCAAAGTAAAGTTATTGAAAGAGATTTCCCACGCCCCAAGGCTGCCTCTCCCCTCCTTCTCCATGCCATAACTCTCTTCTCCCCTTGCTCTCCACGTCCAAAAGTGTTTTGGACTTAGGTTGGTGCGATTCAGATCAAGGAAAGGCGATCAAAAGCAAGAAGGCTGCGCTGCTGCAAAAGGACGACTGCAGATCTTCAAAAGAGTTTTGAAGATCCTCCAGATCAGATCCAGATCTGATTTTTGGAGGTGTGATAGAGAAGAAGAGGATCTCCAGATCCAACCCGAGTGGATACCGGTAGAGGCCAGGCGCTTGCGTGGCTAAGATCCAGAACCTTCCGCTGCAATCAGGATCATCTACAGGGTAATAGGATTACCCAAATCAGGTAAATTAAATTTGATTTAATTTATCTTATTTTATTTTATTTGTTAAAATAATAAGAATCAGATCTGAAACATATCAAGATCTGATTGAGATCAAGAGAAAAAATTTTGAAATATATCTCTTGATCTAATCAGATCTGGACGAACCTGGACCGGAAATCAGGATTTCCTTCAATGTCCCTCAACGTATCCTTCAGGTCCAAACTTCTCTGAAATTGATATATGTCAAAGTTCTTCACCAACCAATGTCTGCTTTCTCCAAACTACGACTATTAAATCTTGATGAGCAGTCACTATCAGTCTAACGACATCCCTCTCTCTATAGCAAACCTCATACAGCCCCGAGCAGTCCACTATCGGATGGTTTTGGCTGTCACTATCAGTTTGATGATACCCCTCTCTCCGTACCAAACTCCATGCGGCTCCGAGTGGCTTACTACCAGGGGGTTATGGCTGTCACTATCAGTCTGCTATAGGCTCCATCTATAAAAAGAAACCCTCAGATATATTTTCTCTAAGTTCTCTTCTTCTTTCCAAAACTCTGCCAAATTCTTTCCTAAGCACTCCATTTCTATTGACCAGAAGAGCTAACTTGATTATCGGAGGGCCCTACTGGAGCGACCACCACTGACTCTGAATGAAACTTTATTTTGTAGGTCGTCGCCTCTTTGTTTTGTAGGTCATCGGTGGTGACCTCTTCCTCAGCTCCAACTTAATCCGACGTCGATCAGATTCTACACCAACAGAATTGGTGCTAGAGGAAAGAGCTCTATTTCCAAGGTACCCTTATTCTTAAAAGAGTGCTCAACGACGATCTCTCTTCTTTCTCTCTAAAGTTCTTCCACGAGAAAAAATGCCTCTTAGAAAAGCTTCGACCTAGATATCAACGACCTCTATAGCCAGATCCTGTCTAGACCTATCCACTCCCACTTCAGTCCCAGCAACTCAGGCTCCACCTGCAGCCATGGTAGATGTGAAGTAATTCAACCTGCTAGTCCAATAGGTTCACGATCTCATGGAGGCGGTGCACGCCATACATCGATAGGCCCCAGCATTGATTCGATCGGAGCAGGCTTCTCTGGAGCTCCATGATCTGGTCTGGGGACGACCGACTTGGGCTACCCAACCTTTGATCTCTGAAAAGGGGAAGCAGAGGATGGAGGATCCTTGCTCGGATCATGACTCGATCTAGGGGGAAGCTTCACATCCGTTCCATCAAAAAACTCTGAAGATCAACGATCGTGAAGATCTCCTAGATCAAAGGCTCCTAGAAATGAGTCGATAAATCAAAAAGCTTTGTCATACTCCCTCCTCACATGGTAATGATATTTGTACTGACCCTCCTTTTTTTTAGAGGATTATGCAAGAACTAATTTCATCAAACTTCAAGCTCCCGCAGTTTAAGAGTTACGATGGAACCACCGATTTGGACCATCTGAAGGCCTTCTGGATAATGATGCTGCTCCAAGGTACACCAGACGCTATTTTGTGTCGGGCTTTCCTATCCATCCTCAAGAAGGCCGTCAGAAATTGATACTCAATACTTAAGTTAGGTACCATCTTTTTCTTTGATCAGATGAGCCATCAATTTGTGGCTCTCTTCGTTAGCAGCCGGCATCCCCGCTAAGGTTTAGATTTTTTTATGAACATCAAGCAGAAGGAGGGAGAATCCATCCAGGCTTATGTCACCCAATTTAATGCTACTGCATTGGAGGTCCGAAACCTGGACTAGTTAGTTACGATGGCCGCACTCAAGGGCGACCTTTAGAAGAATAATTTATTATTTTTTCTAAAAAAAAGATATCCCAGAGACTTTGCCGATATGCTAGCTCGGGCTGAAGGTTATGCCCAAGCTAAAAATGCCTTCAAGGCCAAGGACGATGAAACCATTGGAAAGTGGTGAATCAGCAAGCCGGGCAGGCTCGCTAAGGAAGGAAAGTCGAGTGAAGCTTGACCACGCTCCCGAACTCTCTCTGAGCACAAGTGAGCCCGATAGAAGGGCACGGTGAGGTTTACCCCTCCGAAGATTTCACAACTACGCCCCTCTCAATGCTCTAAAAATTCAAGTATTGATGAAAATCAGGGAGCAACTATCGAGACTGGAAAGGATGCATACTCATCCTGATAAGCGCAATCCTAACAAGTTCTATCTTTATCATCATGACCACGATCATGATATTAAAGAGTGTATTTAGCTCCAAGATGAGATTAAGGAGCTTATCAGGTGAGGCAGACTCGATCGATTCCTAAGACATCGGTCTGAAGGATGGGAAGATCAGCCAAGGATATTACCGCAGTCTGAACCACCAAAGAAGAGGAACAACAAGGAGATCGACCGACTCTCGACATCATCAATACTATCTTGGAGGGACTTCAACAAGAAGAGGCCAACGGATCCGAGGGATTAATGAAGAGATGGAGGACTAAATAATCCATAACCTTCACTGAGGTAGATACTCAAGGAGTCCAGTTTCTGCACAATGATGTGGTTATAATCTCTTTAAACATTGCCGACTATGAAGTATGCCGCATTTTGGTAGATAATGAAAGCTCGATTGATGTTTTATTTTATGATGTTTTCTCAAAAATGTCCTTACTCAATAACCACTTGGGACCTATGAACTCTCCGTTGGTAGGCTTCACTGGCGATGCCATACTAGTTAAGGGCATAATAACTTTAGCCATGACTATAGGGCAATGTCTGAAGCTGGCTAAGGCATAGGTTGATTTTTTAGTCGTAAAGGCTCCATCTACCTATAATGCTATTCTCGGCCGACCTAGTCTAAATGCACTTCGGACAGTGGTATCAACTTATTATTTGAAGATGAAGTTTTTGACAAGTCACGGGATCGAAAAGGTCAGGACAGATCAAGCTCTGGCAAGGCACTACTACTCAATCGCCCTACAAAAAAAAGAACAGTCTAACCTTTATCCTGTTGATGTGCTAGATGTTCGCGACGATCTCACCGAGGAGCGGGACAAGCCTATGGAGGACCTCATATTTGTGCCCTTAAATGATGGCAACATGGAGCATGCTGTACAAATCAGCTCCAACTTGGGGGACGAGGTTCGGGAGCAACTCGTCACCTTCCTCAGAAAGAATGCGGACGTCTTCACCTGGGTCCCAGTGGATATGCCAGAAATTAACGTCGAGGTCATGGAACATCAACTGGCCGTTAATCCTAAGTATCGATTAGTAAAAGAGAAGATGCGCAATCACATCTCGAAGAGGCAGAAAGCAATCATAGAAAAAGTAGGTAAGCTCTTCAAAGCTGAATTTATCTAGAAAGTTAACTATCCAACCTGAGTCTCGAATGTAGTCCTCATTAAAAAGGCAAACAACAAGTGGAGGATGTATATAGACTTCAAAAAGCTGAACAAGGCCTGCCCAAAAGATAGCTACCCTCTATCCAGGATTGATCAACTGATAAATGCAATCTCGGACCATGAGCTCCTCACCTTCATGGACGCCTTCTTCGGTTATAATCAAATAAAGATGGCATCGAAGGATGAGGAAAAAACTGCTTTTATTACTGACCATGGTCTTTATTGTTACAGGGTTATGCCCTTTGGACTAAAAAATGCAGGGGCAACATACCAGTGCCTGATCAACAAGATCTTCAAGGAGCAGATCGGCCACAACATGGAGGTGTACGTAGATGACATGCTCGTCAAAAACCGAGCTTCTATAAACCACGTTACTGACCTTGAAGAGACCTTCAGTGCACTTAGGAAGCACAAGATGAAGCTGAACCCGACTAAGTGCACCTTTGGTATGACCTCAAAAAAATTTTTGGGGTTTATGGTGTCGATGCGTGGGATTGAAGCAAATCCAGAAAAAATTTAAGATATTTAGGAGATGACTGCTTCAAAAATAATCAAAGAAGTTTAGCACTTGATCAAAAAAGTAGTGTCCCTAAATCGCTTCGTCTCGAGATCGATCGAGCGATGCATGCCCTTTTTTTGAGTTCTCAGACAACCAAAGAACTTCTGCTGAATGACAGAGTGCCAATGGACATTTGAGGAGGTTAAAAACTACCTCAACTCACCCCCACTACTAGCAAAGCTTGAATCCAAAGAAGAATTATTTCTGTACTTAGCAGTCTCTCCGACCGCCTTGGCAGCAGTCCTGATCAAGGAGGAAGTGAAGATGCAGCAACCAATCTACTATGTAAGTTGGATCCTGAGGGATGCAGAGACCAGATACTCTAAGCTAGAAAAATTAACTTACTCTCTTCTAATTACTATCAGGAGACTCCAACCTTACTTTTAGGGGCACACCATAATGGTCCTCATGGACTAACCAATAAAAGCAGTCCTTCATCGAACGAACACTTTCGGAAGAATCGCAAAATTGGCAATCGAGCTCATGAAATTTGACATCAACTATCGACCCCGGCCATCGATTAAAACTCAGATATTGATAGATTTTGTAGTAGAATGTACCATTCCAAATTATGCTGAGCTTGAACAGAATGAGATCGGTGCTCTGTTGTCACAACCGAGCCTCTCCGAAGAGAGTGCCGACCTTTTTGAAGGTTTTTAAGCCCTGTTCGTGGATAGTTCATCCAACTCCGCTAGAGCAGGTGCGAGGTTAGTCTTAGTCAGCCCCAAGAAAGTCATCGTCGAGTATGTGCTACGCTTTGAATTTTCTGCAACTAATAATGGGGCCGAATATGAAGCACTGATCATCTGATTAAAAATAGCAAGAGAGTTAAAAGTAGACCAGCTTCAAGCCTACAGTATTTTCCAATTAGTGGGCAGTCAAGTTAGTGGCAACTATGAAGTATGGGAGAAAAGTATGATGAAATACCTTGAGAAAGTAAAGGATTTGACTTCGGCCTTCGGCGGTTTTGGCATTCGACAGATTTCGAAGGCAAAAAATACAAGAGCCGACCTCCTCTCTAAATTGGTCACTTCAACTCCAGCCGAACTATCCAAAGAAGTATTTTTTAAGACTCTAAAATATCCAAGCTCAGAGAAATCATAGTTCGTTATGCAAATAGAGCTTGAGCCAAGCTAGATTGACCCGTTAGCTGCCTATCTCAAAGAGAGAGTTCTTCCTCGTGATCCAAAAGAAGCTTAAAAACTTAGAAATCAAGCCTCTCAGTATATTTTGTATAAAAGCAAGTTGTATAAGAGGTCGTATTCGCTACCACTGCTGAGATGTCTTCGACCTTTAGAGGTTGACTCCGCATTATGAAAAGTGCATGAGAAAATTTATAGAAGTCATGCAGGAGCCAGGTCCCTGTCACAAAAACTACTTCGATAAGGATACTATTGGCCAACCTTGTACCACGACTCTATGGAGTACGTCAAGAAATATGACCACTGTCAGAAGAATGCAAACATACAAAGATAGCCGACCTCCGAGCTTACTCCATGAAGCGCACCTTGGTCATTAGCGCAGTGGAAAATGGATATACTTGGCCCTTTCCTAATGGCATCCGGCAATGAAAGTTCCTTCTAATCGTGATCGACTACTTCACCAAATGGATCGAAGCCGAACCACTAGCAAAAATTACCAAGACCAAAGTATAGGACTTCATCTGAAAGTTAATCATCTATCGGTTCGGTCTGCTCCGAACTCTTATAATAGATAACGGACGATAGTTTGCTAGGATGAGGTTCACCGAGTTCTACGAAGATTTAAACATTTTTCATCACTTCACATCGGTAGCTCACCCACAGGCAAATGGAGAAGCTGAAGTGACCAACCGGATCCTGCTGTAAGGTATCAAGACAAAGCTCGATAGAGCAAGGAGGGCCTGGGTGGACAAACTCTACCACGTTCTCTGGGCATACCAAACTACTCAAAGGCTATCGACTGGAGAAACACCATTCACCTTGGCCTTTGGAATGGAGGCAGTCATACCAATCAAGCTTAAACTCCCATTAGCACAAGTTATGGCCTTCGATGAGCAGCATAACCCATAGTACCTCAAAGTCAACATCGATCTGCTGGAAGAAAAAAGAGAGAAAGCCTAGTTTCGGATGGCAGCCTATAGACGAAGGATGGCCCAATACTATAACTCCAGAGTCAGAAGTAAAACGTTCAAAGTGGGAGACTTAGTGCTTCGATGAGCCGCCATCTCTTAGCCTCAAGCCAAGAAAAGCTTGTCCTAAATTGGAAAGGCATGTATGAAGTGGTGGAGGTCGTCCGGCCAGAACTTATCATCTGAAGGAGCTCGAAGGAACAACGCTCTCATGACCTTGGAACTCAGAAAATCTGAGGATGTATTATCAGTAATTTTTCTTCAATAAAACTCCTTCATTTCAATATTATTATCTCTTGATGCAAAAACTATGTGATGACAGGGAAGAAGCAATTAATAGTGGCCATATTAGAAATAGAAAGAGAACCTCAACCTAACATGAGCAAAGTCGAAGGTCTCATTCATTTTAGACGAGATGAGGGAAGAGGCCCTGACAACGGTCCCTTATGTGCCCCTACAGTCCATTAGAAATAGGAGAAGAACCTCATCCTAACGTGAGCAAAGTCGAAGGCCTCATTCATTTTAGATGAGATGAGGAAAGAGACCCTGATAACGACCCTTATGTCCCCCTAAAGCCCATTAGAACAGAAGGAGAACCTCATCCTAGCGTGAGCAAAGTTGAAGGCCTCATTCGTTTTAGACGAGATAAGGAGAGAGGCCCTGACAATAGCCCTTATGTGCCCCTACAGTCCATTAGAAACAGAAGGAGAACCTCATCCTAACGTGAACAAAGTCGAAGGCCTCGTTAGTTTTAGACGAGTGAGGGAAGAGGCCCTGACAATGGTCCTTTTGTGCCCCTACAGTCCGTTAGGAACAAGAGGAGAACCTCATCCTAACGTGAGCAAAGTCGAAGGCCTCGTTCATTTTAGATGAGGTGAGAGAAGGAATTTTTCAACCTCAGTGAAAGATAAGACCTCCTTCAATCTCGGTAGAAGATAAGACCTCCTCCGAGCTTCAACCTCAATAGGTGTAGGGCCCAAAAAAGGACTTCGATAGTCGCTCTTTTTGTACTCCCTTTCTTCAAATTTTGAGCTCGAAAGTGGAGGAACTATTATTGGGGATAAATTTCGCTCTCGTCGAAGTCCAATCTGATGCTTAGCCTAATGCAACTAGTAATCATGGAAGAGCTTCGATCGAAAATTCTCCTCCAGTAATCGGATCCCAGCCGAACTAGTCCAGCGACCGAACCTTAGCTGAACTCCTTCAGCCGGCCAAACTCCTCAGCGGTCAAATTTTAGCCGAACCCCTTCAGCGGTCGAACTCAAGCCAAACTCCTCAGTGGTCGAGCCTTAGCTGAACCCCTTTAGCAGCTGAACTCCTCCAGTGGCCGAACTTCTTTCGAATTTCTCCAGCGGTCGAACCCCAATCGAACTCCTTCAACGGTCGAGCCCTAGTCGAACTCCTTCAGCGGTTGAACTCCTCCAGCAGTCGAACTACTTTTGGATTTTTTCTTCAGTCAAATTTTTCTAGGAGCCAAACTCCTTCCAGACTTCTCCTTCAGTCGGATGCCTACAAGAGCCAAACTCCTTCTAGATCTCTCCTTTAGTCGGATTCCTCTAGGCGCCAAACTCCTTTCGGATCTCTCCTTCAGTCAGATTCCTACAGGAGCCAAACTCCTTCCAGATCTCTCCTTCAATCGAATTCCTTCAGAAGTCAAACTCCTTTCGAACTTCTCCTTCAGTCGGATGCCTACAGGAGCCCAACTCCTTCTGGATCTCTCCTTCAATCAGATTCCTCCAAAAGCCAAACTCTTTCCAGATCTCTCCTTCAGTCGGATTCCTACAAGAGCCGAACTCCTTTCGGATATCTTCTTCAGTCGGATTCCTATAGGAGCCGAACTCCTTTCGGATCTTTCCTTCAGTCGGATGCCTATAGGAGCCAAACTCCTTCCGGATCTTTCCTTCAGTCGGATGCCTATAGGAGCCAAACTTCCTCCAGACTTCTCCTTCAGACGAATACCTACAGGAGCCGAACTCCTTTCGAACCTCTTCTTCAGTCAAACTCCTTTAGAAGTCGAACTCCTTTCGGACTTCTTCTTCAATCGGATTCCTTCAGAAGTCGAACTCCTTCTGGATCTCTTCTTCAGTCGGATTCCTCCAGAAGTTGAACTCCTTTCGGACCTCTTCTTCAGTCGGACTCCTTCAAAAACCAAACTCCTTTCGAACTTCTCCTTTAATCAGATACCTACAGGAGTCGAACTCCTTTTAGATCTCTTCTTCAGTCGGATTTCTTCAGAAGTCGAACTCTTTTCGGATCTCTCTTTTAGACGGATGCCTACAGGAGCCGAACTCCTTCTGGACCTCTTCTTTAGTCGGACTCCTCTAGAAGCTGAACTCCTTTCAGACTTCTTCTTTAGTCAGATGCCTACAGGAGCCGAACTCTTTTCGAACCTCTCCTTCAGTCAGACTCCTTTAGAAGCCGAACTTCTTCCAAACTTTTTCTTCAGTCGGACTCTTTCAAGAGCCTAACTCCTTTTGAACTTCTCCTTCAGTCAGATGCCTATTGGAGCCAAACTCGTTCTGGATCTCTTCTTTAGTTGGATTCTCCCAGGAGCCCAACTCCCTCCGAACTTCTCCCTCAATCAGATTCCTTCAGGAGTCAAACTTCCTCCGAACTTCTCCTTCAGTCAAATTCCTCTAGGAGCCAAACTTCTTTCGAACTTGTCCTTCAGTTAGATGCCTACAGGAGTCGAACTTCTTTCGGATCTCTCCTTCAATCGGATTCCTCCAAGAGCCAAACTCCTTTCAGATCTCTCCTTCAGTCGAATTTCTTTAGGAGTCAAACTCCTTTCGGATCTCTCCTTCAGACGGATGTCTATAGAAGCTGAACTCCTTCCGGACCTCTCCTTCAGTCGGACTCCTCCAGGAGTCGAACTTCTTCTGAACCTCTCCTTTAGTCGAATTTCTACATGAGCCAAACTCCTTCCGAACTTCTCCTTCAGCCAAACTTTATCTGGATTCCTTCAGTAGATTACTTCCATATTTCAAGTAGTATTCTTTCTAGATGATTTCCTCCAGACGTATTTCCCTCAGGAGTCCGAACTCCTCTAAAATTGATATATGTCAAAGTTCTTCACTAACCAATGCCTGCTTCCTCCAAACTACGGCTATTAAATCTAGATGAGTGGTCACTATCAGTCTAACGACACCTCTCTCTCCATAGCAAATTCCATGTAGCCCCGAGCGGTCCACTATCGGATGGTTATGGCTATCACTATCGATCTGATGACATCCCTCTCTTCGTACCAAATCCCATGCGGCTCCGAGCAGCCCACTGCTAGATGGTTATGGCTATCACTATCAGTCTGCTATAGGCTTTGTCTATAAAAAGGGATCCTCGAATATATTTTCTCTAAGCTCTCTTCTTCTTTCTAAAACTCTAACAAACTCTTTTCTGAGCATCCCATTTTTGTTGGCGAAAAGAGCTAACTTGATTGTCAGAAGGTCCTACCGAAGCCACCACCACCAACTCTGAATGGGACTTTATTTTGTAGGTCACTGACGGCGACCTCTTCCCCAGCTTCAGCTTAATCCAGCGTCGATCAGATTCTGCACCAACACTTTCTATTGGATCGGATTTGGCGATGGTCAGGATGCTGTCCAACAGCTCTTTTCTGACCTTGACCTCAGTAGCATCGTTATCCCTAGTGCTGAAGAAGAGAAAAAGGGAGAAGACGATGCTGAAGAAAAGGAGGGAGGAGCTGATAGATCATCGATGGGCCCTGTGGATGATAGTGCTCCCATCACCATTCTTGCTTCAACCGAGCTGGCGATTTCTGTAGTTCTTGTAGCTTCAACTGAAGGTACATCGATTCTCTCCACACTGATGGGTTTGGCTTCCTAGTTGGTTGTTGAAGTCCTATCGAAGAATGAGGGAGCTGCTCCGATCGAATTCATTCTACCAACGGACATTACATTGATGACTGAAACTAAAGCCATTCCCAATCAACCCTTAGAGCATCGATCATTGAGTAGATTTTGTACTTTTGTCTATCTTTTGAAACTTATAATTCGAATTTTGTAAGGACCAAAGGTTCATTTGTAAACTTTTTCTTCAGTAATGAAAAATTTTATTTGCACTTAATTCTTTTTGTGTAACTTTGCTTTACGCCATGACTGCAAATACTTTGGTTAATTGGTTATTGACCATCCATCCATCGATTTCACTTAACTAACTTTTGGCTAGCTTTTAAGCTGACCTTGAATCAGATTTTTGCTAGCACTTAGTCATTTGTTAAGGCATTTATAGGTCGGGGACAAGCCAACCCTAAGTTTATTTCTAATCGACTATTAGTCGATTTTTTGCCAATCAATAGTTAATTAGATCATTAAGGTATTTGATGATCGGATTTAAGCCGACCATGGATCAATTTCTAACCAACTTTTTGGTCTTTTTTTACCATCCAACACTTGATCAATTTTCATTACGGTCGGATGTAAGCCAAACATCCTTCGATTCGGCCATGGCCAAATCAACAAGGGTTGTGTTCTTTTCTAGTCAGGGCAAACCAACTAGTCCACAACAAAAAGTTTGATGCTTTTCTTTCTTTATCATTTGTAAGGAGGTTATGCATCGACATTATTCACTAGTCGACCAGTCGATGGTTCTATTGTAGGAAGCCGATGACACCGACAATTTGAAATATCTGATCGAAGGTGGCTGAAATGCTGATTGCTGATCGTCCTTCATTCATCGGTTGTTGGATTCCATCGAGCAAAATATGCCAACTGTTCATCGATTACAATACTTAACCGATAATTGATCGATCGAATTCTCTTCCATTGTTTTTGAGTTTGTGTCAGTTTTCATCCAATCGACTTATCTAGTTTTCAATCGAATGATACATCAATTAACCGATCGTTGTGTATAGAGGAGACATTTTTGTAGAAGACTTCACAAGATTTACTTTTTGCATTTGTCTAAAGTACATGAAGCTGATTTCATTGATAGTACACTTTAAGATTGGCAATATTCCATATTTGGGAGACTTCAACTCCGTCGAGTGTTTCGAGTCGATATGCTTCAGGTTGATGGATTTCCGTCATCCGGTAGGGCTCTTTCCAATTTGGAAAGAGCTTTTCTTGGTCCAATGGCTTGGATACTTCTGCCTTCCATAGGACTAAGTCTCTCGGGCGAATCTCTTTCGATTTAATCCTTCTATTGTAGTATCTTACGACTCGCTGTTAGTAAGTAACTATTCTGAGTTATACCTATTGTCAAACTTCATGTAACAAATCTAGATCAACCCTTCGACAATCCAAATTACTTGACTCGTAATACTTTTTCACTCTCATTGATGGTAGTCTGACTTCAACGAGTATCACTGCTTCCATCTCGTAAGATAAGTTAAAGGAAGATTCGTCCGTTGAGACTCGAGGAGTGGATTGGTAGGCCCACAATATCGAAGGTAGTTCTTCTATTCAGAGGCCTTTGGCCTCATTGAGCCGAATTTTCAAACCATGGAGGTTTATTCGATTCGTAACTTTCTCTTCCCCATTTGACTATGGATAGCTGATGGACGTCAGCTTGTGCATGATATGGTACGTCGCGTAGAAGTCTTTAAAATTCTAATTATCAAACTATTGACCATTATCGATTATGATTATATGTAGAAGTTCGAATCTATAAATGATAGATTTTTGAACAAAATCCTCCATTTTACTTTTCGTAATTTACGCCAAAGATTCAGCTTTCATCCATTTTATGAAATAACCGACGGTGATAATCCAAAATTTTCTTTGCTCAGATGCTAGAAAAAAAGGATCAAGTATATCGATCCCCCATTATGCAAACGATCATGATGCTATGATCGATGTCAGTTGTGTCATCGATTGGCATTGGATATTCACGTATCTTTGGCATGGCTCACATCTTTGGACGAACTCGACCACATCCTTCTACATTATCGGCCAATAATATCCTTGCCGAAGGATCTTATAGGCAAGGAACTTGTCCCCTAAGTGGTTTCCACAGATTCCTTCGTGGACTTTCCAAAGTGCATAATCGACCTCGATGGATCTCAGGCATTTTAATAGTGGAAGGGAGAAGGATTGTTTATAGAGTCGTCCATCCATTATTATATATTATGAGGCCATCCACCTCAAATATTTTGCTTCCAATAGATCATCGGATAGGATTCCTTCGGTCAGGTACTTAACGATCATATCCATCCAACTCAATTTATCATTGATTTATAGTACTTCTTCCATCCTTCCGATACTTGGCACATCAAGATACTCAATGTATGTTCAGCCAAGTTCATTAAGAGTAGTGACGGTAAGTCGAGAGAGAGTGTCAGCCCGAGCATTCTCTGCTCTGGGGATGTATGAGATGTTGAAGTATTTGAAGGTAGAAGTTTGGTCTTTCACCTTTTCTAAATATTTTTACATCGTTGGATCACGAGCTTCGAAGTCGTCTTTGACTTGTCCCACGATGAGTTAAGAGTTGGTGAATATTTTTAGTTCTCCGACACCTAGCTCCCTGATGATTTTCAAGCCAGTTAGAAGAGCTTCATACTCGACTTGATTATTCGAAGCTTTAAAATTAAATCAAAAAGCATACTCGGTGACTATTCCATCGGCATTTGCCAAGATGAGTCCCGTACCACTTTCAAGAGCATTTGACGCTCCATCGACGTGTAACATCCAAGCCAATTTATGATCAATTTCAAAAATATTTTCCATAGACTTATGAATTGTTTTCTCTCGATCGAGCTTGTCATTTGAGATGGTACATTCAACAATAAAATCAGCTAGAATCTGGGCTTTCATCAACGGGCGAGGGCGATATTGAATGTCGAATTCATTGAGCTTTATCATCCATTTTTCCATTCTACTTGAGGTATCTGGTCAATGTAGGATTGACTTCAAAAGTTGGTCAGTTAAGACATGAACTATATGGGCTTGGAAGTAGGGCCGAAGTCATTGAAATGAAATGATCAAGGCATAGATCATTTTCTCCATCTTTGAATATTGAGTTTCAGCATTGTGAAGGATTATGCTTGCATAGTAGATAGGCTATTGTACTTGACTTTCATCCTCTCTGACCAGAGCTGAACTAACAGCTTCATCGGATGTAGCCAGGTATAAATATAGAGGTTCTCCTTTTTTTGACTTTACGAGTAGTGGAGGAGTCATCAGGTACTTCTTCAGCTCTTCAAAAGATCGTCGGCATTCATCAATCCATAAGAAGTCCTTAGTCTACCATAGAGTTTTGAAGAAAGGAAGACATCTTTCAATGAACTTGGAGATGAATCGGTTGAGCGCAATGATTCTTCCATTAAGCTATTGCACCTTTTTCTTCGAAGTTGAATGTTTCATGTCAACGATTGCCTTTATCTTCTTGGGATTTACCTCGATTTCTCGATGTGAAACAAGAAAACCAAAAAACTTTCCAACCATCACTTCGAAGGTCCATTTGGTCGGATTTAGCTTCATCCAATGTCGTTGGAGTGTGTCAAAAGCCTCTTCTAATTCTTGGACATGATCTTGACTTTGGATGCTTTTTACCAGCATATCATCGACACCAATTTATAGCTTGAAAATCTTGTTCACCAACCGTTAGTAGATCGCTCTTGCATTTTTAAGTTCGAATGGTATGACTTTATAACAATAAATCCCTTTGTTGGTGATGAAGGCAATGTGTTCTTCATCTTCGGATGCCATTCGATCTAGTTATAGCTTGCAAAAGCATTCTAAAGCTTAGGAGTCGATATCCCAAGGTCGCATCAACAAGTTGATCTATTTTTAGGAGAGAAAAACTATCCTTCAGACATGCTTCATTCAAGTTGGTATAATCAATATAGATATGCCATTTCTCGTTGGCTTTTCTCACCATAACAACATTTGCGAGCTAATAGGGGTAATGGGCTTCTCTGATAAAGCTTGCTGTGAGAAGCTTGTCGACTTCTTCGTTGATGACCTTCTATCATTCGGGAGCAAATAATCGCTTTTTTTTTGTCTCACCGACTTGATGTTTGGATTAATGTTCAGTCGGTGAGAGTTTCGGAGGTATGCCTGACATGTTGGTTGCTGACCAAGCAAATACATCAGCATTGGCTCTTAGCAACCGAATCAGCTATTTATGCTCCATCATCTAAAGGTGGATCCAATTTGAACAACTTTAATCGGATCATTTTCTTACAATAGGATGGAGACCAACTATTCGATCGGCTCACCTCGATTTTCATCTTTCTGCTGATCAAAGCCTTCCAGTGATGAAGAATCTTTCGATTTATTCTTCTTTGTAGTGATTGTGAGGCAACATCGGATGATCTATTAGTCATCTCGCATCTCTCCGACTCCGACTTTAGTTGAAAAATAGATTAATAAATAATATATCGATACTATTGCCTTGAGGGCATTGAGTCTCGATCTTCTGAGTATGGCATTATATGATGAAGGGACTCTAACGACCATGAAAGTCAAGACGATAGTGCTTTATCAAGGTTCTATCCCCATAGTTAATGGAAGATCTATCTCTATCTCAACGTCGATGGTGTCTCCAATAAATCTGACTAAAGAGATGGAAACTCTTCAGAAGCACTCTATCGATGATTTCAGTCGAAAGAAGATAGAGAAAAATAAAATATTAGTCAAACTTTCATTATCGATGAGGATTTTTTTTACATCATAATTTGCTATCATCATTGTTGGTGCAGAATCTGGTTGACATCGAATCAAGATAGAGTCGAGGAAGACGAGGTCGCCATCAGTGACCTATAAAATAAAATCTCGTTCGGAGTCGATGGTGGTGGCTCCGGTAAGATCCTCCAATGATCAAGTCAACTCTTCTGATCAATAGAAATGGAATGCTTAGGAAAGAGTTCGATAGAATTTTTAAAAAGAGAAAAGAGCTTAGAGAAAACATATCTGGAGGATCTTTTTTATAGATGGAGCCTATAGTAAATTGATAGTAACGATCATAACTATCCGGTAGTGGACCGCTCGAGGCCACGTGAAGTTTGTTATGGAGAGAGATATCCATTATCGTGATGTGGCCATTCGTTGAGATTTAATAGTTGAAGTTCGAAGGAAGTAGGCATTAGTTGATGAAGAGCTTTGACATACATCAATTTTAGAGGAGTTCGGACTCCTAAAAAAAACTTGACTAAAGAAAAAATTCAAAAAAAGTTTGACTTCTAAAGAAATCCGACTGAAAAAGAAGTTCAGAAGGAGTTTGGCTCCTGGAGGCATCTGATGGAAGAAAAAATTTGAAAGAAGTTCGGCTCCTATAGGAATCCGACTGAAGGAGAAGTCCGAAAGGAGTTCGGCTTTTGGAGGCATCTGACTGAAGAAAAAATTTGAAAGAAGTTTGACTCCTATAGGAATTCGACTGAAGGATAGGTCTAGAAAGAGTTCGGCTGCTGGAGGAATTCGATTGAAGGAAAAGTTCAGAAGGAGTTTGGCTTCTGAAGGCATCCGACTGAAGGAGAGGTTTGGAAGGAGTTCGGCTTCTGAAGGAAAAGTTCGAAAGGAGTTTGGCTCTTGAAGGCACTTGACTGAAGGAGAAATCTTGAAAGAGTTTGGCTCCTAGAGGCACTTGACTGAACAAGAAATCTTGAAGGAGTTTGGCTCCTGGAGGAATCCAACTGAAGAAAAAATTCAGAAGGAGTTCGGCTTCTGGAGGAACTGGACTGAAGAAGAAATCTAAAAGGAGTTCGGCTCCTAGAGAAATTCGACTGAAGAAAAAATCTGGAAAGAGTTTGGCTCTTGGAGGAACTAGATTGAAGAAAAAATCTGGAAGGAGTTTGACTCCTAGAGGAATCCAACCGAAGGAGAAATCCAAAAAAAGTTCGGCTCTTATAGAAATCCGACTGAAGAAAAAGTTCGAAAGAAGTTCGGCTCCTATAGAAATCCGATTGAAGGAGAAATTCGAAAGAAGTTTGGCTCCTGTAGAAATCTGACTGAAGGAGAGGTCCGAAAGGAGTTCGGCTCCTGGAGGAATCCAATTAAAAAAGAAATTCGGAAGAAGTTTGGCTCCTATAGAAATCTGACTGAAGGAGAGATCCAGAAGGAGTTCGACTAAAGTCCAAAAGGAGTTCGGTTGGGATTTGGCCGTCGGAGGAGTTTGGCTGGATTCGATCATCGAAGGAGTTCGGCTACTGAATGAGTTCGGCCGCTGGAGGAGATCGACTGGGGTTCGACCATTGAAAGAAGAATTTTTGATTGAAGCTCTTCCATGATTATCGATTGCATTAGGCTAAGCATTAGAATGGACTTCAACGGAAGCGAAATTTATCCCCAACAGTCATCAGAATGACGATAGCATCATCATGGAAAATTTGAACTCCCTTTACATCATCTTCCAAAAAGAAAATAAGTTCGTCGAATCATCATTTTTTGGTCGATCCTTCTTCAGATGTCCTCCTAGGAAGTCCTCCTAGCTCTCGATCGTCCGAAAATCATATTGATCACCCCAGTCGTAGGTCGATTCTGATGAACTTCCTCCGACACTAATGGTTGATCAACATGAGACAGAGTGGGACAATCAAGTTGGTACTTGGCAAGAAATTTTCATCAGATGAGAGCCTCAATCTCATCTTTCAACTGGAAGCAATATTCGGTGTCGTGACTATAGTCATGATGGAACTAGCAATACTTTCTTTTGTCTTTTCCTTGATTTTTCATCGACGGAGGTCGGTGAAGGTAATTCTCTCCCTCAATCTCCATCAAGATCTATGCACGTAGAGTGGAGAGGGGAGTATAGATGTTGTACCGACTTTTCACATTGATTGGTACGAGGTTCAGTCGAGAGATAACCATTTTTCTATTTGGAGTGGGCCGGTTTGATCTCATAGAAACGTCATTCTTTCGTTGCTCTTCTTCTTCTTCTGACCTTTTTTAGTTGATTGGCACCGACCAGAAGTATCTTCTTCTACGCGAATATATTTATCCATGCACTTCAAGAGCTTAGCATAGGTCTAGGGGTGGTTCTTGTCCAGCGAATAGGTGGATCAAGAGCCCCGTAGATCTTGCTTCATGGATGAAATGGCCACATTCTCGTTGAGATTTCGGACCTCAAGCGTGGCAGCGTTAAAGCATGCCACGAAGGCCCGAAGGATTTCTCCGTCTCCTTGTTTGATCGAGAAGAGGTTGTCAAAAGTTTATGACATCCTCCTGCTGGTGCTGAAGTGAGCCACGAAGGAGTCTTCGATCTGCTCAAAAGAGTTAACACTTTTCGGTCGGAGCCCAAAATACCATGCTCAAGCAGCTTTCCAAAAGATGGCTAGAAAGTCGATACATATAAGGGCATCATTTGCCTCCTGGATCATTATGAGAGCTTTGTAGCTCTGAAGATGATCGACTGAGTTGATAGAGCCATCATATGGCTCCACTTGCGGCATCTTGAACCATGACCGAATTGCTTCATTCAAGATGCGCGAGGAGAAAGGAGTAGTCTAGATGTGGAGTCCCTCAGAGGACCCTCCTTTTGTGTCCTCCTAGATCTGGGTCAGTCGACGATCGATTTCTTTGAGCTTTCACTCATAAGTATCGAACCAATGCTGGCGAGGTATCCCCAGGGTTGATCCCCCTGAGGAGCTGGTTGAGGAGGAAATGGTTAAATCCTGAGGGGCTTTCTCCTTATGGTGCCTCGACGAAAAGATGAAAAAATGGAGTGTCGTGACCGATGGGTGGTCCCTCGCAAACGGCGGGAGGATGGAGTTTCTGCTCGATGAAAGTATCGAGATTGTCGCTCTGGTGAAGAAGAGATGGAGCGCCTCGATACATGATAGCTGTGTCTGGATGGTACTGCCTATGTTGCTGGTCCTTCAGCCACCATGCATGGCTATTGCTAGAGGCTATGTACATCCTCCATTAACATTCGAACCTACTGCATTAATGCAGCTAGTTGCTGGGCTTGTGCATCCGTCATGACCGCCGGACGCAAAGAGCTCGATTCTGCCACTGACGGTGGTGGAGGAAGAAGTACTCCTTAGCAGGATGATTGTTCGACGGAGCTGAGCGAGTTGCGAGCATGCATTTTTGCCTCCTACCCGGCATGCCAATTTATTGCGGTCAATCCACCTGCGCCTATAAATGATCATCTAAAAATCTATAAAATAAAGTCCGCACTGATCGAAATTGGCTCCGATGAGAATCCTGCAATGCTTAAGTTAGAAAGATGGACTAGTCGAACAGGAAAATGAGGAGCAAAGAAGCAGTGTTTGCTCTCAAAAAGTATTGTCCCCCTAAATTAACCAGTTTATCTTTCTTTTATAGGTGTCGGAGTGATAACTGCTTGGTACATGGGTCCCTCTTTTTTTGGTATAATATGATCGTGGGTAGGTAATTAGAACCATCCACTAATCATCGTTATCCACTCTTCTAGGGGCAATTTTGTATTGCTAGTCGAGAGTTGGACAGATTGTTTGGAGAGCTCCCGCCAGTTAGTCGGTTGGTTTGGATCCGACTGATTATCGATCGATTGGCCAGCTGATTCTTTATCGACCGATCATCGGTCGGAGGACTTGAGACCAAACAATGATCGGTTAGATGGCTCGAGGAAGGACGATTGATAGTCATCTAAATAATTTCTGGCCGATAGTTAGTTGGTCTATCGAACTGCATGCTCGTCGAAAGGTAATATATCAGCATTTCTATCATCGTATCGATGGATGTCCATCGAAGATCGGTGATCAATCGATCACAAGCTGATGAGTCGGAGGATTAACATCCCTCAATAATTACTATTTTGCAAAGAATAGTTCAAGCTATAGTTCGGAGGAGCATAGGAAAAGGAGGAAAAGGAAGCAAAAAGAAGGGAAGGCATCAGAGATACAACTCATCCTTCCATTCTTCTGAATCTGAGTCAACTTGTGTTAGTGATTTGGACGACAAGTACGGTAGGAGGAAGAACATAAGGCACGACCCTAGGCTGTTTTAGAGGAAAATAGTGTCTTTGCCGATTCCTATCCATGGTATTCCAAACATAGTGTGTCATTGTATTCTGATTGATTTGGCCTCTACTTTTTTGATGTTGTTAATCTTTCTCTATCCATTTTTTCAGTTTAGTTTGGTATTTGGCAGTGCTTTCCCGCAAAAATGGTAGTCTCTTCTTATCTCTGATAAACGTGTCCTGTCTAAAACAGTGCATATGAAGTTACATTAACAAAATATGAATTTATTTTGGATTGAATTTATTATTTTGGCCCTACGTCTATTTATCAATTAACCTATAAACAATATTTGTCATTTTTTTATGTCCCATAAAATATGCTTATCAAAATCTCGAGTAGTTAAAATCTGTCATAGTGCTGCTATAACTGCCACAATTTTTATGATGCATGTTTTTAGGTGTCATTTAAATTGCTTTTTAGTACTTGTGTTCTACAAGGTTATACTTTCGTAGCTCTTAGGCATTTTATGAAAAGATGACACTAAGGATGCAAGAAAGCAGTAAATACTTGTTTTGTACTACCGGTAGAATGACGGATGAGGGCTATATGAGCATATGTGGTGGAATCTTCTAAGGCTGTAAAATGTCCGTCGAAAGTTCCTTTCTGCTCATTGTTCATAAATGAAAACGATGTAGCACTTGTGGTCATTTTTTTCGAGAAAAAATGATGGCATAATATGCTAGTTCAGCATTACCTGATAGGAACAAGGGTTTTTCTGGTGAATGATGATTTATCAATGAACAAGATTGTTTGGCTTAAATGAATCCACAGAAGCTGGAGGGTTAGTGCACTAATTAGACCAGCAGATCAATACACCAAGCTAAGATGCTTCGATAAAGAAGATAAACTAATAACACTCGTTCTAGCCATCTGATACTTTGCAATGAAATAGAGCCACCAATATGCATGGTTGGTAACAATATAATATAGAGAAGAATCTTCCCGTGGAGATGCCAGGTAGGGTGACAATCTTTGAGAGTGTGAGGGCAGCCATGCACACCATGAGTACCGTTGGCAGCTGGAGAAGAAGGCCCGATAGCCTGCTTTTTGCTCTTTTTCTTCGGACTGATAAAAGGTGCCTTAGATCTGAAGAAAAGGGCGTGGATTAGGGGAAATAAGCTTCGTCGATTTGAAAGGCAAAAGAAGATCGAATTACATAAAAATAAGTTCTAAATGGGAGGAAATCAATTTTTAAAGATGATTCGTGCACCCTCAAATCATAGATGGATAACGGTGTCTGATAGATCCGTCCTCAAATAAGTTAAGCACTCTCTTGAATCATAGGTGACTTAATGTAATTAGGTCTAATTTTAATTGGATGAACTAAAATTAATTTTAAAATTTAAAAAACTCTTCGGAGTACTGCAGCAAAAGCAATCATTTCTGTCATCTATTTAAAAAGGAGACTATCTTCATATTTGAACAAAAAGAAGGGTATCATGACAGAGTCCGTAAAAGGAAGCAGGTAGCAGGTTATGGGTGTACGAGTACAGCTTTTACCGGTTCTAATTTGAAATCTTCCATGGCTGCGCCCTGTCAAGACAGGCTGTTTTTGGTCCAAAAACCTTGGATACAATGACATCATATCATATAATATTATATATATATTTTATAGAAGAGTATTAGAATATTACGGACTCAACTTCTTAGATATATTTTATTATCTCATATGTACCTAAAAAAAAATAGCACATAAAAAATTAAAAAAAAAAGGAGCGACAAAATTCAAAGCATCCTATTCGATCACTCAAGCCTCTTATTATTGAATTTCTTCGTGTACCTGAACGAAAATCTAATTTTTGGATGGATTTCTATGGGGATCATTGGGAGCCGGAGTTTGGATATGTTGAACTTGAGTCGGAACGTGCTCAAGAGAGGAGATACTAAACCAATGAAAGAAGCGGATAGAAATGGTGGGGTTGAGCAGGGGACAGGCATGAAGGACCTCGATTAGCTACAAGGTCGGGAGGATGCGGTAGAGCTTGCGGAGATCGGAGAGGATTGGAGGGCATCAGTGGTGATATCGACAGAGGGTCTGAAGGATGTAGCAGGTGAGGGAGGATAGGCGGTGGTCTGTGACGATGAGGGGGGGAGAGGCGTGACCACGACGGAAGAGGGGTAATCGAGGTCTTGATCACGAAAGTTGATAGCGATAGGGGATGGCACGAGGGCGATGGCGAAGAAGGGGATAGGATTTTACAATTAAAGAAGAGACCACCATAGATGACAGGATGGTTCTAAAAGGGCTTGCAATGGCCGTAGAAAAAGTAGTACTTCCCGAAGGTGATGGTAGGTCTAAGAGTTACGGATGGCATTTTAGGGTTTTGGTCGCTGCCGAAGGAGGAGATTGGAGGAGGGTTGGTGATGCCAGAGCCAGGGGAGGGGAGAGGAAGGGGTTTAGTAGTCGTGTGAATGGCAAGTGCAGCACGGACGGCGATGAGGGTGGCATGGACGATCATGATCTGGGCCTCACGCGATAAGGGCGGAGGGTGGGGGTGGAGAGGCGACGGGAGGAAGGGAAGGAAGGGAAAAAAATATATATATATATATATGGAAAAAAAGAGAAAAAATAAAAAATATATATATTATTATTATTTTATTATAATTTAAAATATTATTTTTAAATAATAATAAAGTAGTATTTTAAAAATTAAAAAATAATATTTTAAAAATAAAAGTAGAAGAGGGATAAGAGATGAAAATAGCATTTTTTTTAAAAAAAATATTATTTTTTAAAAAATAAAATATTATAAAAATAATAATAATATTTTAAAAATACTAATTTATTATTATTTAAGAAGGTCATATATCATTTTCTAATTTTACAAATAATAACATATCAATTTATTTTTCTAAAAATAATATTTTTATTATTTTTTGAAATAATATATATATATAATAATATTTTTCTCTCTCTTCATTCAATAGTGGCGTCGAGAGCGATCATACCGATAGGGGCACCGAAGGGTGCGATTGAATTCAGCATTTACCGAGAGAGAAGGAGAGCGATGGTGGAACGGTAGAGGGTGGGACGGCATCAATAAGCATGAAAAAGGTATGAAAAGAAGACAAGGTGGGAGTGCATTGAGATTGGCGTTTGTGGAGAGAGAAGGAAAGTCGTGGTGGAGCAACAGAAGGGTGCGGCGACACCGACAAGTCCATAAAAGGTACGAGAATAGAAAAAAAAAAAATAATAATAATAAAATATTATTTTATAAAATAATAAAAAATATATAATATATATAATAAATAAAATAAAATAAAAAATTTAAAAAATTTAAAAATATTTATCATTAAATTTTTTTAATAATTACATACCATCAGTGCGCAGGTTTTTGACTAATTTTTTAAAATAATCTTTTGTATTAGCCCATCCAGCATTCAGCACCCTAGCATTCAGCACCCTCGCGTGGTTGACTTAGTTGTAGCTATTATTTAAGCAACAACCCTAACCTGCTAGAAAAGACTTTCTCCCTTGGCGTGGATCAGATACAAAAACCCTTCATTAGTCTTTTAACAAATCAAGTATATATCAAGTACTTGACTATATTTTTTAATAAAGCAAACTGAAATAATATAAAATGATGCCTAAATGGACATAAAAATTAGCTTGAAGACATCATCACTTTGATAGCTCAGAAACCTCCCGCTAACGTTTTGAAGTATAACCTCAAATTATTTGATAACACGAACATCCGAAAATCCTAGTATCGATAAAGTTCTATATTGTGCACCTAATCTCCATGTTCAACATTTTAGACAATGAAAGGGAATCGATCACCTACCATCCATGCATCAACCAGGTAGATAATTGATCACTAGTTGCTGATGGATGCAATGACGGTGTTGAACCGGTAAATTATACACAACGAAAGGGAGAGGATTTAAAATCTAAAATCGATGTCTAATCTGGAATATAAAAGTTTACCCGGATCCATATTTTTTGTCTGAACCAGCTTTTCCAAGATGTTACGTATTTCAATAAGTAACGAAAAATTGTTCTTTATTAGAAAAAGAAAAGGTTTACCAGGATCCCAGCGTTGTCAGTTTCCATTTGGTCATGGTTCAATGTATGGCAGTCTCAATCAAATAACTTATATTTTAACAATCTAGGCGCGTCAGCGGAAGGAGAAATCCTGGAGTTTGCCGAGGCCCCAAATAGCTGTCATCGCTGACGTCTATTTGTAGCACTAGCAGCCCACTTAATTTGACACATTACATTACTGCCTTCTGTGGTGGACTTTATAGGAGTTGGGCCCTGCTATCTTCACAGCATGTCAGCCTTCCTCCATTTGTCCACAGTCAGACCAGGGGGGGGCGGCTTGTTAAAAGTTTGATCTCTAGACAATTTGGAAATAGTATAAAGTGGTCACAAGGACGTTGTAGTTTCTATCATCAGATATAAAGTTTAAAAAAAAGACTTTATGGTTTCCATGTTCCCTTTTCTAAAGGAAAAAAAAAATTAAGTAGAACGAAAATGAGCATCAATCCTCGATCGTGCCATGACGGTCATCGAATGGCACAATCCACGAGCACGTGTCTCATTGTTCGATGGTCGTCGATCTTCCAACAGCCGTCAGATGTGCCATTCTTCATGGAAACAACGCCCCTTAAACTTTTTTGTTGGCTCAGTCAGACTCACAGATAAATAATGGATCACACCAATCGTAAAGCAATTTGCACACTGTTAGGAGTCGAGTTGTATCTTTTCCACGATTGGATGGCGCTCTGCACAGATTGCAAAGCATCCGGAACTCTCCGATTCATCCGGTGCACAACTCTCGCAATCTAACGGTGGATGCGTGCGAGAAATAGGTGCAGCAGATTCGACCACTGTCCTTCTCTGAAGCGGCTGTTGATCGGCATGGGTGCGTTCAGTTCAAACTCGTCAGAGTTAATGATCCACCAAACACCGCACTTTCTTACCAAAAAAAAAAACAAAAACACCGCACTAAAAGCCAAAAGGTATTTTACCAAAAAAAAGGTAAACCCAAAAGACGCTTGTTAACCGACGGTCCATGTTTCCAGTGCCGTGTCCGACGTCCTTGGGCTGATCATGGAATAATGAATCACGGACAGCTCCAAAAAGGTGGAGAATGGGCCAAGAATTTTCTCACCAACGAACGACCGGAAACCAATTTGTGCTGCAACATTTGTTTAAATTTTGTCCTCTTTGACCAGGACAAAATTTGCACGATTGGCGTGGCATTTTCGCCTTCTAATTTTGCTTTGCTTATTAGAAGTTCTATACCAAATAAAAAGCTTATGGAAAAGTTTGATATCGCTAGCAAAGGAAAGGGTATAAAGTGGCTACACCGGCGTTATAATTCCTATCATCGGCCAAAAATATATATATATAATTTTCATATTATTATTTCCTAAAAAATATTTTATAATTAAAATAAAAATAAGTACCAATTTTCTGCCTACCATATTATGATAGAAATAGTAATGAATGGCTACCATCAAAATATGGATGGCTACCGGTTCATGATTGCATACCATGCTATATACGATATATATTATATTATTGTAAGACTCTAGTATGAGAAAAGTATGGCTATGATTGACATCTATTCGATCCAGAGCTCGATGATTGATGATTGGTTGCTTTTAGATTATGAAAAAGAAGTTTGATCATTAAAAATTCTCCAGTAAAGAATCCTCTGATGCTTAAATTAACGAAAGCTTTTGGATCGGAACAGCAAGAGAAAGAACAAGTGAGCAGGTGTTTCTAGGTTTTGAGAGCCTTCGAGTCTTTTTCCAAAGGGTCTTTTGTGTCTCCTTTTATAGAAGAAGGGAAAGCAATATATTATCCTATTAATTGCTAACCGCCACAGAGAATTAGGACCCACGATTGTGTTGATCATAGGTAGTGGGCAATAAGTGATATTATTATATGTATCGTGTTTCTCTATAACCACCCGAGATTTGAGGAAATTTCCGCCAGCCCACATTTTTTTCTATAATGCTCTAATGTCTCAAAGTTTTGTATGAGTCATCAGCTCAGATTCGACCATTAGATCAGTGTGAGCCCAACCAAGTCATCGAGTTACAGTCGAGGAAATAAGTTAATTCCCCTTTAGCCATCCAATCTTTATTTCTTGGCATTCAGGAGAACTGAGGTGGATGCTCGGTGGTGGTTCGAAGAGAAAAGATAGAGGTCAGACAGTACTCTCCCCCATTTTTTAGTCCAAAGTAGCTACTTTAGGTAGAGAAAGTAGTGGTCTTTGGGATAAGACCTTGGCCTTTTATTCGTCTGGTGGTTATCCAACTTGTGCGTATTCAGGCATTGGCTTTAGTCCATCCCATGGGTCAAGTCACCCTACTCGGAGCATTTGGCAAAGAGGATTTTGAAGCCACATTAACATATTGTTTTGCAAATCCCACCACAATCATGAGGAATGGGTGGCTCGAGGTAGCTAGGATAATAATTTGAAAAAGGTGAGATTTGGTCATTGCATATTGGCCTATCATGATTTGCCTTATGTTGAACATTGATAAATCCAACTGTGCCTCTCACAGATCAACCTACATGGTCGGATATGATGGAGGTGTGATAAAGAGTCGCATGATTGGGTGGCCCTGATCCATGCCACGCAACGACATCGGATAGTCGAAGGATTTTAATCTGGGCTATTGAATAATGGTATAAATAGGCTTCCCAAACCTCTTCTTCCTCCTATTTGCTTAGTTGAGCTTTGCTGCCACTATTTTGCCACTAGGTCTGTCGAAGAGACACCCGTTGTTGCTACTGTCGTCATCTTCTTTAGCTTCGGCAACCTTCTTAGATCTTTAAACTTTTTCCTAATTGATCTTCTTCCTTCTCCTTCTATCTTTTTGCACTTTGGTTGTCTCTTCCATTCGCTTCTTTGTTTCAATCTTCTCATTTCATAGTAAATTTCCTATTTTGCCTCTTCAATGTCTTTCGGTAATAAGGTTCAAAAGTCATCAAGGCAGTCGGGATTCTCGGTCGTCTCCTCCCCACGCTAAGTCTGAGGATATTACTTGGACCACTACTAAAGCTATCCCTTATAGGTGGCAGTCCTCTGAACCTTGTGTCTAGGACAATCCCATGTGAGGTTCGAAAATTCTGGGGCCTCGGCAATGAGGAGTCGAACATCACCGAGGCCGATCTTAGAAAGCTTCAATCTCTATACTCTATTCCTTCATCTCTCTAACTGAAAGTTTTAGGTTGAGAAGATCATGTTTTCAATGCTTCGGAGGATCGAGTCATCTTGTACGAGAAAACCCTCTAAGCATGTCTTTGTTTCTCTTTTCATTTTTTTGCTAGTAATATCTTAGATTTTTACTAAATCCTTCCTACTCAGATCACTCCAAACTCCATTCAGATGATCGTGATTTTTATTATTCTTTATACCTGGATACATCCTTATGAGAAAGAGTGGTGGTACTTCTCTCCCTAAATTAGATGTAAATTCACCATGAGGCTTCCTTCTTTGGTCCATGGCTAGAAAAGCCATTTCTTTGGATCTTCATTGGGGCTTTAACTAGATCTAGGATGATCCTTGACTTTTTCGAATAAAGAGAAGTCCGCCCTTCCCAAGAATGAAGAGGATTATTAGACTTTGCTCAATGTCAAAGTACCAAAGTTAAAGAATAAGTGACCGAGCGGACACTTTATGACATTGATATTAGTCCAGTGCTTCCTTAAGGTACAATCAATCCTTTAACTAAAATAGATTATTTATCTTATTTTTAATATTTGCATTGATCCCTTCTCCTCGGTTTTGCAGTGATGAGGCCAACTTTCGAATCGATCGAGTCAGCCTTGAAGAGATGGGGCTCATCTGGGGGAGAGCCCTCATCAAAGAAGTACAAGTCCAAGCCGACGATTTTACTCCAACTCCTGCAACCTCATTGGCCCCTACTTGATCAACTAGGACCTCGAGCACTGACCCCTTGGAGATCAATGAAGCACTTATGGTCATCATTGCACTTCCATTGAGGTCGACTTTTTTGGCTACTTTCGATTTAGTCTAAGCTCCGACTCGTCAAATCCCCTCCCTCCCTCTCTCTCTCTCTCTCGATCTCTCTCAATCTCTCATCGGACCCAGACCCGAACCCCCTTCCTTCCTCTCTCTTCCTCTCTCGATCTCTCATCGACTCGCCAAACCCCTCCCTCCTCTCTCTCTCTCAATCTCTCAATCTCTCACTAGACTTGAATCCGAACCCCATCCCTCTCTCTCTCTCTCTCTCTTCCATCGACTCATCGGACCCCCTCCCCCCCCCTCTCTCTCTCGATCTCTCTTCCTCCCTCTCTCTCCCTCTCTCAATCAGTAGATCTCTCATCGGACCCCTCCTTCCTCTCTCCTCTCTCGATCTCTCGTTGGATCGGACCCCCTCCTCCCTCTCTCTCAATCTCTGGCCAAACCCCTCCCTCCTCTCTCTTCCTCTCTCGATCTCACTTGCCGACGGTTGAAGAGCGACGGGATCTACTTCCTCTCTTCCTCTCTCCATCTCTCGATCTTTCTCTCTTAGTTTCGAATCCTGGAATCAATTCCGAATACCCATGATCCATTAGGATCTGAGTATTCGGATCTGGGTCTGGTACTAATAACTAAAATTGGATCCAGATCTAGATATCCAAGTTCCGATCTGAACTCGACCTGTTGACAGGTCTAGTCTCACAATCACTTATGTATGACACTAATACAAGGATATGGGTGCTCATTAGAGAATGAGTCCATTGAATTGATCCAACTTAAGAATATCTAATGGAGTCTTATCTACATGTCAATAGATGATTCTCATAGTGGGAATTGTACATGTAATCATTTGACCTGAGACTACCATAGAATCTTGTATGTATGAATCTATATTTTGATTCATACTCATTCATGACTCGATCATATATGGAATGTTCTAGATATGATGGATTATATATAGAGATTGTGAGTAGGTCAACATGGAATCAATCACTCCTAGTAAGAGGAGATTGCATCCTCCTTGCTTCAATCGAATGATGATTTAGGAAGATTTTGATTAAAGCATGATAAAAATTAGAAATAGTTTTTAATATTTTATTAATCAAATTATCAATATAAATTAAGAGAAATATGAATATGATATTGGGTTTGACATATTTCTATATCCAAAGATATACTCGGCATGCAGGATGATCGCAGGATCCTGTTACATAGTAACTTTTCGCTTAAGGATATTTTTAGTATTTCAATCAAAATTTCATATCTTTCAGTTTGACATGATATGTTGCTAGACGTCAATCTTATCTTGTGGGTTCGATCAAATTAAAGAGTTTAATTTAATTATCAATTAGAAAGTGTTCTAATTAATCGAATCGGGTCAGCTCAATTTGATCTAAATTGATTTGGTTGAGTTCTAACCAAATTAGGTCAAATCATATCCTAATCCACTATTAACTAGATGTGGAACCCAATGGATAACACACAAGGAGAATTGATCAAGGGATTAATTGGATTAAATAATGTTTGCAAGTTGAACATGCTAGCACATGTTGCAAACCCTAGCATCTAAATTCGAATCAGATTCGAATTAGATTTCGATTTGGACTAATTAGATCTAATTTTGTTTAAATCAGATTTGGTTCTTAATTGGGTTGACCCTTGGCTTGTTGACCAAGGGGTTGGGCATCTAATATCTGAATCCCATGCACCAGAGAATCTCTCTCTTGGTGCATGGGGGTTTTGTTTGTGCGCTAGGTATGTGTTGCGTATGGTTTGAATTAGTGCCAACCTCCTCATGCCTTATCCATTTATTTTTACATAATATTTTTCTATAGAGATTTTAGATTAAGAGGAGGTGCAAAAGAGTCCTTCTGCTTCTAAAACTCCTCCATAATCTATTTAGAATTTGGATAAGAATGGAAACCTAGCCACCCTTTCATTTGAATGGCTCCTCTTGGACCAAGTCCAAGATGATAAAGCATTGACTTTTCTTTCACACCTCCATCTGAAGTTGGCACATGAGATAAGAGCCACTATATGGCATTCTCATCAGATCAAAACTATTTATTGGTGGCGCCAAAGAGAAAGAAAAAACTATGTAACATTTGTGAAACCACGGAGAATTATTTTCCAAAGAGTCTTTTTACATGAAGCGACTCTTGAAACTAATTCCCGTGCTTCCACATGGCATATTTTTCTGGTGGGATGTGAGAAGGATGGATGGGCATGAGATAAGCCTAGGGAAAGGCATGAGAAATAGGTGGAAGCACCCCTACGTAGATTATAAATAGGGATGTACACCGGAAGTCCAATGCATCAAATTCTCTCCTTCTTTCTAACATCATCTCTATAATTGTTCAATTTTTCTCTTCCTTCCCTTGTTAAGACAAAGTCCTATTTAAGGACAAAAGGTCTGATTTAGAATAAGGGCTTAGAAAGAGAGTAAAGAAAGACAAGGAGAATAGAAAGTAAGAAAAAGATAGGCTAAGAGGGAGACAGCAAAGGCTAACGAAGATTCTATCTAAATAAATTAAAATTCTTATTATAAAAATTTTAATTAAATTAATCAGAGGTGCTAGTGGCTTGATCAAGTTTCTATGTGGATCAATGTTAGAGGGTGAACACGTGGACACCTGGTGAAACTCCTAATGGACTGCTGCCGGTGATCAGGATCAAATTAGGGTTTAGCGAACAGAGATATATTTTAATAACTTAATTTATGTTATAAATGCATATTATATGATTTAAATTCTAATAAGATGGTCCTAAGGTTCGGATTTGATTTTATGATTTCATATAATTTGCTTTGAAATATGTGCTTTCGTTATGTACACCAAACTTTACAGTTCAAACTTCTTCGATATTATTATTAGAAAAAGAAACAACCTACCCAGTCTATTGCATTTTTGGGGCCTCAGCTCAGTCTACCCCCTTGCCGCTGTAGAAGTTCAAGATTATGTTGATAACACTAGTCGTTAGTTGGTTATTGTTGTTCTTCTCATCAAGTTGGTACTGAGGTAGCTTTTTAATCATGTGATCCATATGTTCACGAACATACTTCCCGAGTTAGCCTTTCCAAATCAGGGCTTCAATTTCATCTTTCAATTGAAGGTAGTCCTCAGTACCGTGGTCATGATCTTGATGTAAGTGACAATATTTTCTTTTGTTCCTCCTCATGGGCGGAGCCTTCATTGGTGTAGGTCTGTGGAGATATCTCTAGCCTTTGATCTCCATCAAGAATTGGACTTAAGGAGCAATTAGAAGAGCATAATTGTTTAAATCGCTGAGGTTCACTCCTTGGCCTAAGACTTTTTGTTGGTCATGAGGATTCTTTTTCAGCATGGATTATGCACGAATCCCCCCTCCCTACTTTTTGTTGGGGGTCCTCCCTTCCTTAGTCTGCTTGTGTATGGTTTAGGCCTCTTCCATCTATGCATACTTTCGAGCCCATGCTAGAAAATGGGTATAGTTTCTCAAAAATATTTTATTGAGAGAGAAGATGAGGCACTCATTTTGAAATCCTCATTTTACCAATATTGCCATTGGCTCATCAAAGTTGCACACCTCTAATGTGGTTGCATTAAAAGGCACCATGTAGTTTACACGAAGATTCGTCCTCTCCTTACTAAATCAAGAAGAGATTGTTGGTATACTTTGAAAGTGTTCAGTTATTGCCGAAGTGGGTGATAAACAATTTTTTGAGCTACTCAAATAAATAAATGGACTTTGGTTGGAGTGTGGAGCACCACTCCTACCACCTTCTTAAGAGTGAGCAAGAAGGCAAGGTAGAGGAGGACATCTAAGGCACCCTAAAGCATAATGAGGGCTTTGCAACCCTCCAAGAGGTCAAGGGGGTTCGAAGAGCCATCATACGGCTCTATCTATGGCATCTTGAATTGATTCGGAATTGATTTCTATAATATAATGTGGGAAAAGGAGACTGAGAGTTGAAGCTAAGACCATCATCATTTCTCTTGCTCCCAATTTGCATCTCATCCAAATGGTACTCAATCTCTCAGATTTTCTATTCAATATCTTCCTCACGACTATATTTTTCAAGATGTGGAAAGTAGCCTGAGATCGAATCACCATCAGAAAAGGCTGGGAAGTGCCAGCATCTCTCCTCCTTCCTCATGCCTTGGTGCGATGATGATCGCCCTATAGCGGGAGAAGAATGATGTGGGCACCTGGGGGCCAATTTTGGACTCCAGGGGTGGATCTGGTGGCTATGCTGAGAGGTTGCTGCCTGATGAGCAGGTTCTTAGGATTATCGTTGCTCGATGGCCTGCAAGAGCTGCTACATGGCATTGGTTAAATCCTAGACATGTTGAAGTAGAGCATCAAATCATTGAGGGTCCGCCATCATGGGAGGTTCTATAGGTTCCTTTAGGATGGACACTCACGTGGTGCCACCTAGGCTATGCCGAGATGTTTGTCGCTAGGAGGTGACGAAGTTGCTATATACTCTGATCTTCAGCATTATTCTCTTTTCTTTGTTATTGGGTCAAGAGACCCTTTCTCTAATGCCAAACTATTGTTGCAAAGTTCTAGAATGAGGAGAGTGTAGTTATGGTCGATGCCTGTCCGATCCAGGGCTTGATGGTTAGTAGAGATCCTAAGATTACTTATTGCTTTTAGATCTTAAAAAGAAGTCTGGTCACTAGAGATTCTCAATGGAGAATCCTCTGATATTTAGGTTAGCTAGAATAGTAGGAGAGAGTGGGAGTTTCTAGATTTTGAGGCCTTTAAGTCATTTTTAGAGGAAACTTTGTGCCCCTTTTATAGAAGGGGGAAGCGATATGTTATCCCATTAATTGGTGTGGATCATGGGTAACGAGCAATAAGTATTGTTAACTTATGTGCCATGTTCTTTTGTAATCATCCAAAATTTGAGAAAATTTCTACCGGTCTATATATTTTTTTGTAACAATCTAACATCTAGGAGTTCTCTATGAGTCATCGGCTCAGATCCGACCATAGGATCGGTGTGAACTCGACCAAGTCATGGGGTTACAATTGAGGAAATGGATTAATTCCCCTCTAACTACTCTATCTTCATTTCTTGGCATTCAAGGGAACCGAAGTGGATGTTCAATGGTGGTCCAAAGAAAAAAGAACAAGGTCAATGGTACCCTTATACAAATATTATTTGATGGACGTTTATTTTTTAAGGATGATCATCCAAAGAGATACAAATTTTTGTAATATACAAGCCATTCTCCACAAAGATCTCCAAATATATGCAATTTTTAGTTGGATCGGATACACCGAGGAGGCATTTTGTATGGGGTAATTTTTTAAGATCAAGAGTGATGTGGGTGGAGATGATGAGATCACTATATTTGGTTGCACTATGATAATTCTACATGGCAGTGATTTCAAATCATCCTCACTCTTCAAATCATCTTTCAATTTAGTGATGGGATACCCATCATCAAGGTCAGAAAATTAAAATCAACCTAGGTGGTGATCTTAGATTGAAAGATAAGGACAAAAATATCCCTCAATCTAGTCAAAAAAAAAATCAATATATCATCAATATTATTGACGCAGAATCTGATCGTCGTCGGAATCAGCTGAAGCGGAGGTGGACGAAGTCGCCACTGGGACCTACAAAATAAAGTCCCATCCGAAGCCAGTGGGGGTGGCTCCGGCAGGACCCTCCGACGATCAAGTCAGTTCTAGCCAATAGGAATGGAGTGCTCAAAAATAAGTTTCACAGAGCTTAAAGAAGAAGAGGAGAGCTTAGAGCTCCGGGTTAGCATATCTGGAGGGTCTTTTTTATAGGCAGAGCTTGATGGTGACAGCCATCGCCGTCTGATAATGGATCATTGTCGCTTGCGGTGGACTGATGGTGATGGCTGTAGCTGTCTTAATACTGAGCCGCTCGGGATCGAATGAAGGGTTGAAGGGCTTTGACGTATACCCATTTTGGAGGAGTTTGGACTCTTGAAGAAGAAGCTCGAAAGGAGTTCGGCTTTCGTAGGCGTCTGACTGGAGGTGTGCGGCTAAGGCTCGATCGCTGGAAAGTTCAGTAGGAGCTCGGCCACTATCCAGTTCGACCGACTGTAAGAGTTCGGTCGAAGGAGATGTCCAGGAGGAGTCTGCTGAAGAAGTCTAACCGAATGGAAAGCTTGGAGGGAGTTCGGCTCCCGTAGGTGCCTGGTTGGAGGAGCACGGAGAGAGTTCGGCTCTTGAAGGAGCCCGACTGAAGCTCGGCCACTGAGGAGTTCGGTTAAAGTCCGACCGCTGAGAGTCCGAAGGAGCTCGATCGTTAAGCAGTTCGATCAGTTGTAGGAGTTTGGCCAAGATCCGTCCACTGAAGCTCTTCCATGGCTACCGACCGTATTAGATTGAGCATCGAACTGAACTTCGACAGGAGCGGAATTTACCTCCAATAATAGTGCCCCCATTCCGAGTTCAAAACTCAAAGAAAGAGAGTGCAGAAAAGATGACTGCCGAAGTCCTCTTCTGAGCTCCGTGCTGGTTTAGGTCGAAGCTTGGGGGGAGATCTCATCTCCAGCTAAAGTTGGTATCGAAATTGAAGCCCGGGAGAGATCTCGTCTCCAGCCGAGGTTGAAGTAGATCTCGTCTCATGCGGTCGAGATCGGAGGTTGAGCTCCTCGGGGGGGGGTGATATTGTCTTCAGCAGCCGAGGCTGACTCGAGAGAGATTTTCTCTCCTGCAGCCATAGTTAATACGGGCGCTCGGGAGAGATCTGATCTCTGATCGAGGTTGACGCAGTCGCTCAGGAGAGATCTCATCTCTGGGCAAGGTTGTCTCCGATCTTATCTTTGGCCGAGGTTGGCTCGGGCGCTCGGAAGAGATCTTATCTCTAGTCGAGGTTATCGCGGGCCGAGATAGTCACGGTCGCTCGGGAGAGATCTTATCTCTGGCCGAGGTTGACTCGGTCGCTCGTCTCTGACCGAGGTTGCTGCGGTCGCTCGTGGGAGATCTTATCTCCTACAGCCGAGGTTGCCTCGGGGGAGATCTTATCTCCTACAGCCGAGGTTGATGCAGGCGCTCAGGGGAGATCTCGTCTCCTTCAGTCGAGGTTGCCTCAGAGGAGATCTTATCTCCTACAGTCGGGGTTGATGCAGATGCTTGGAGGAGATCTTATCTCCTGCAACCAAGGTTGCCTTGGGAGAGATCTTATCTCCTACAGCCAAAGTTGGCCCAGACTCTTGGGGGAGATCTTATCTTCTACGGCCGAGGTTGACACGGTCGCTTGGGAGAGATCTTATCTCTAACCGAGGTTGTCGCTCGGAAGAGATCTTATCTCTGGTTGAGATTGATGAGATCGCTCAGGAGAGATCTTATCTCTAGTCGAGGTTATCGCGGTCGCGAGGAAGAGATCTTATCTCTAGCCGAGGTTGTCGCTCGGAAGAGATCTTATCTTTGACTGTGGTTGTCTCGGTCGCTCAGAAGAGATCTTATCTTTAGCCGAGATTGACGCAGTCGCTCGGAAGAGATCTTATCTCTAGCCAAGGTTGTCGCAGTCACTCAGGAGAGATCTTATCTCTAGCCGAGGTTGTCGCTTGGGAGAGATCTTATCTCTGACCGAGGTTGATGGGGTCGCTCGAGAGAGATCTTATCTCTAACTGAGGTTGTCACAGTTGCTCGAAAGAGATCTTATCTCTAGCCGAGGTTGTCGCTTGGGAGAGATCTTATCTTTAGCTGAGGTTATCTCGGTCGCTCAGGAGAGATCTTATCTTTAGCCGAGGTTGACGTGGTCGCTCGGAAGAGATCTTATCTCTAGTCGAGGTTGTTGCTCGAAAGAGATCTTATCTCTGGCCGAGGTTGTCTCGATCGCTCGGAAGAGATCTTATCTCTAGCTGAGGTTGTCGCGGCGCTTGGGAGAGATCTTATCTCTAGCCGAGGTTGTCGCTCGGGAGAGATCTTATCTCTGTCCGAGGTTGTCTCGATCGCTCGAAAGAGATCTTATCTCTAGTCGAGGTTGACGCGGTCGCTCGGAAGAGATCTTATCTCTAGCCGAGGTTGTCTCGATCGCTCGAGAGAGAGATCTTATCTCTAGTCGAGGTTGATGCGGTCGCTCGGAAGAGATCTTATCTCTGACCAAGGTTGAAGGTCTTTAACCTACCCATGTTAGGACGAGGTTCTCCTTCTATTCCTAACATGGCGACTATTAACTACTTCTTTCCCTGTTATCACATAGTTTTCACGTCCAGAAATAATATTATTGAAAGGAAAGAATTTTATTGAAAGAAAGTTACTGGCAACGCATTTCCGAATTCTTTGTGTTTCAGGGTCATGGTAGCATTGTTCCTCCGCATTTCTTCAGACGGACGATCTTTTCTATCTCATGCTGGCCTCCTCAATTTGGAGCATGCTTCTCTTGGCTTTGACGCTAGAAGGTAACGAATCGTCGATGTACCAAGCTCCTTCCTGGGGTAACATTGATGATGTCGTGAAGTG
The DNA here is from genome assembly GCA_006176705.1 of Cocos nucifera. Taxonomy (NCBI): domain Eukaryota; kingdom Viridiplantae; phylum Streptophyta; class Magnoliopsida; order Arecales; family Arecaceae; genus Cocos; species Cocos nucifera. Next base: position 41,081 of record QRFJ01003032.1, read on the forward strand.
ACCAACCTTGTCATTTCTAGTTACGGCAGCACCCTTGGTCGATCTTCTCCTACTTCAAACTGGCATCGAAGGAATTTACCTAGCCATCCCTTTCTGACGAGCTCCTCAATTTCATCTCGGAGTTGGATGCATTCCTCAGTGTCGTGGCCGTGGTCACGATGGTAGAGGCAGTACTTGCTTCGATCGCACTTGTTTGGGAGAGACCGTAACCCTTCTGATCTTGGCAGCTAGTTCTTAACTTTAGTGAGAATCTGAGTTCGAGTAGCATTGAGGGGGGTATAGTCGTGGAATCTTTCGGGAGGAGGGCTTCTTCGCGCCCCTCTGTCGGAGCTTCCTCATTGGCGAGCTCGAGGAGTTCAGGCCCGCCTGCTCTCGGATAGAGTTCATGAGCACAGTCGAACCTCGCTCGGCTCTCCATCGGCGGTGGGTCTATTATACTCGTTTGCCAGCTGCTCCCTTAAGGCTTCTTCGTCCTTCAACTTGAAGGCTTCTTCCGCATGGGCATATCCCTCGGCCCGAGCCAGCAGATCGGCGAAGTCCCTGGAATACTTTTTTTTTCAGGAAGAACAGCAAGTCATTTTTCTGAAGGTCACTCTTAAGTGCGGCCATCGCAACAGACTGGTCTAAGTCCCGGACCTCCAATGTCGCGGCGTTAAATCGAGTGACGTAAGCCTGGATGGATTCCTCCTACTTCTGCTTGATGTCCATTAGAAAATCCAAACCTCGACATGGACGTCGGCTGCTGATGAAGTGAGCCACGAACTGACGGCTCATTTGGTCAAAAGAGAAGATCGTACTCGGCTTCAACATCGAGTACCAGTTTTTCGCTGCTCCCTTTAAGGTAGATGGGAAGGCTCGTCACAGTATGGCATCTAAAGCATCGTGGAGTAGCATCATGGTTTGGAAGACCTTCAGATGATCAACCGGATCAGAGGTTCCATCATAGCTTTCAAGTTGAGGGAGCTTGAAGTTCGATGGGATGGGCTCCTCCATAATCTAGAGGGAGAAAGGAGGATCGGCGTGGACATCGACGTGATGAGCCGGGACGATGCGATCGAGCTCTTCAATCCATCGATTCATCTCTCGCAGTCTATGATCAAAGGCATCGTCCTGATTGCAGATCTTGGGGGACTTTCGGCTACAAACGAAAAAGGTCTCCTCCAGAGGAGAACCATGATCCAAATATGGATCTCCGACTCTCTATTTTTCTTTTCAAGGGACGGTGGGTACACCGACCCGAGTACCCTTTTTTGGGATCGATTTTCAATATCCGGATGGCGGATTTCCTAGTAGAGTCGCCGTCGAAGACTGCTGCATGGCCCGCATTGCATCTATGAGGCCACGAACCTGTCGGACAAGCAGGTTGAACTTCTCAACATCTACCGTGGGTAAAGGTGGAACCTAAGTTGTCGGGGCTGAAGCAGGAGCAGACGGATCTGGACAGGATCGAGCTGCATAGGCCGCCGATCGTCGAGTCAAGGCTCTCCTAGGAAGCATTTTTTCTTCGAAAAAGAACTTTAAGAAGAGAGATCTCTGGAGAGGGAAGAGAGAAATCGCCATCGAGCACTCCTTTAAGAATAAGGGAACCTCGGAGGTTCGGACCCTCCTTCTAGCGCCAATCTGTTGACGCAGAATCTGATCGTCGTCGGAATCAGCTGAAGCGGAGGTGGACGAGGTCGCCATCGGGGACTTGCAAAATAAAGTCCCATCCAGAGTCGGTGGGAGGTGGCTCCGGCAGGACCCTCCGATGATCAAGTCAGTTCTGGCCAACAGGAATGGAGTGCTCGGAAATGAGTTCCACAGAGCTTAGAGAAGAAGACGAGAGCTTAGAGCTCCTTGTTAGCATATTTGGAGGGTCCTTTTTATAGGTGGAGCTTGATGGTGACAGCCATCGCCGTCTGATAGTGGATCGCTGTCGCTTGCGGCGGACTGATGGTGATGGCTGCAGCTATCTTGATACTGAGCAACTCGGGACCGAATGAAGGATTGAAGGATTTTGACGTGTACCCATTTCGGAGGAGTTCGGACTCCTGAAGAGGAAGCTCGGAAGGAGTTAGGCTCCCATAAGCGTCTGACTGGAGGTGTGCGGCTAAGGCTCGATCGCTGGAAAGTTCAGTAGGAGCTCGACCGCTACCTAGTTCGTCCGACTGTAAGAGTTCGACTGAAGGGGATGTTCGGAAGGAGTCTGCTGAAGAAGTTCGACCGAAGAAGAAGCTTGGAGGGAGTTCGGCTCCCGTAGGCGCCTGGCTGGAGGAGCGTGGAGAGAGTTCGGCTCTTGCGGAAGCCCAACTGAAGCTCGACCAATGAGGAGTTCGGCTAAAGTTCGACCGCTGAGAGTCCGAAGAAGCTTGGCCACTAAGCAGTTTGATCGGCTGTAGGAGTTCGGCAAAGATCCGTCCGCTCAAGCTCTTCCATGGCTACCGGCCGCATCAGGCCGAGCACCGAACTGGACTTCGGTAGGAGTGAGATTTATCCCCAACAAATATATTATATCAATATTATATATATAATATTATATTATATTTGATATTATATATTATATTTATGATATATATTATATTATAATATATTATTATCATATTATGATTCAATGATAATTTTAAATTAAAATAAAAATATTTTATTATACTTTATAGTTATACAATACAAATTTTAATATATTATTTCTATTTACCTTATTTTTCTAATCAAAATAAATATTCATATTTATAAATAATATATTATAAATATAAATAAAAAAATATTAATTCTATAATAATAATTAATATATTTTTAAAGAATTAATAATTTATAGGACTAATAAACATATTTTTATAGAATCTATTAATTATTAATATATTAATAAATATAATAAATTTTATTGATAATATATTATATATGATTAATAAATATATTTTTATAGTAAGGATAGTTTTGATATTATATAATTATTTTTATAAAATATAAAATAGATTATTCATCAATATCGAAGAATCTTTAATTACTTAATCATGATTTATTAAATATAGTAATTTTAAATTATTAATAATTATATCATCATAAAATTTGAATTATTAATAATTTTAGATCGTTCTATTCTTTTTGATCATCAAATGTCATCTATAGTGGAACAAATCAACTGAAGCAGTAACCGCTCCCAAACGCTCTCAGGATGCGCAGCGTGTCTGCAATCAGCATTCTAGAGTGCGGCACGGGGCTGTTAACTGGAAAAGCACGTGCTTGACTGCGTACAGGTCAAAGTTGGCCGAGCGGACCCATCGAACACCGCAATAAAGCCCAGAAGACAAAACCAGACAATTGTCACACCACGACTCACTGATGAGCCGTTTTCACACCAAACGCTGCTAAAAATTTCCTTAGCAACAAAAAAAAAAAACACTGATGGTGGGGCCCATTTTCGTACCCTCCTGGTGAGAGATCTTCACCCATATTGATGAGGGGCCATCGAGTGGGGCCCACTGTAATGAGAGGGGCCTACTAAAATGGATGGCAGCATCAAGTGCCGTGTCCGATGTCCTTGTGCTGATCATCGAATAAATACTTGTAGACAGAAAGTTAGATGACACGACAAAATTTTCCTGCCAACCACCGAAGACCAATTAACCTCTTCGAAAGTATCCCCATAATGCATAGATAACATCCACCGTCCATCAATACCCATAAATAACATTTCTGCTTTTCAGATTGTATAGTCCTGTCGAGATTAATACGAACGTATATTAGCTTTGCAGGAGAACTGATCCACAAAATCAAAATAACTATTGATGCAAAATTTGATTATTATTAAAATTATATTTAAAATTTAAAAAAATAAAATCATCATTAATGACCCATAAAATAAGTTTAATCTAAAATTGAGAGTGGTGGCTCCGATAAGATCCTTCGATGGTCAAATCAATTTTTTTTGCCAATAAAAATAGAATACTCAAAAAAATTTTAGTAGAATTTTTAGAAAGAGATCAAGAGCTTCAAGAAGAAAGCATATTTGAAAAATCTCTTATATAGTTGAAGCTTGTAATAAATTAATAGTGACAGCTATAATCGTCTAATAGTAGGCCGTTCATGACCATGTGGAATTTGTTATAGAAGATAGTATCTGTTGTCGTGACGTGCCAGCTGGAATTTGGATGGAATGGCTGTAGGCGATAGAGCGTCCCTTACTGATGTTATTCCAGAGGAGCTCGGAGATTCTTGAAATCAGTTGTGCGTGGATCGTTATTCACCATATTGAGAGTCGGTGCTTAGATTCTTCTAGGTAGCCGAAAGGAGTTTAAAAGAAGTTCAATGGAAGAAGAAGTTCAGTTGAAAAAGAAGTTTAGGAGAAGTTCGACCGGTAGAAAAGTTCGATCTGATGGAAAAATTTAGAAGAAGTTCGACTGGTGCGGTAGTCTGGCTGAAGGAGAAGTTCGGAAGGAGTTGATTGGTGCGATAGTTTAGCTGAAGAAGAAGTTCGGAAGGAGTTGATTGGTGCGATAGTTTAGCTGAAGAAGAAGTTCGGAAGAAGTTTGATCGGTGTGGTAGTCTGGTTGAAAAAAAAGTCTGGCACTCTCAACATAGCATGAAAGTTTGTTTGAAGAAAGTTCTACCAAAAGAGGACTGACTGTCCGAGGTGGAGGAGCTCGGCCACTCCTGCTATTCAAGTTCATCTGGACGAAGTCTGAAGGGATCTTGCGAATTCGGTCGAGGCTCAATTTTGGTTGTCGCTATCGGATGTGATCACAGATATTTGGTCGAACTTCGGTAGGAGCGAGTTTACCCCCAATAACAACATTAATTTTTGTTACAAATAGGACTGAAGAAGGTTTAACCTGATTCAATTAAGTCATGCTTCATCGCAACTAGATCAGATTTCATATTTGAAATCCAGACTTAATCCATTAGCTGATCTGATTCATGGAAATAATTTTAGATTTAGCAAATCATTTAGGTCAAGTAAGATTAGGTTGAATTAGGAATATACTTGATTAGATTGACTTTAAGATCAAGTCAAGCATTAGGATTATTTTTTTATAATTAAAATTTATTAATTAATAATTAATAAATAAATTATTAAAATTTATATAAAATTAAAAATAATCAACTTAGACCAGAACTTTATTCAAAATCTTTTAATTTTATTTAAATAATTAATTATCTTTCAGTTGTGATAAAATATGAATTTTTAAATATAATAAAATTAAAAATAGAAGAGAAGAGATATAATTGTTGAGATGGAAAAAAAAACTTAACCAAAAATTTATTTAATAAATTAAAAAAATATTTAGAGCGAAGGAGGTTTGTATGATTAAGATTTTTGATCAGAATGGGTTGGGTCCAAATTAGATCATGTTTATTTTTTAATCTAAATTAAACTTAAATGATATATTAGGCAGGGTCAGGTCCAAAAATACAAGACTAAAGCTTCACCTGATCCGGTCGGGGCAAATCAGATTGGCATTGCCTTGGATCATGACGCGCACCGGACACGCTGCACCCCCCGGGCACAAACTCTTGCCTTTTTTTTTTTTTTTTGCAACCCATTTGCTAATGTAAATTTATCTCGTTCGTACCCCTGGATATAAATTTATGTCATTTATCTCGTAAGCGCTGACGGCTCGAATCTGGATCGATTCTTTCGGATTTATTTTTGGCTGCCCCCGATCCCAATCCTACGATTACGAGGGGAGAGATCGCAAGGGCGAGGGCGAAAGCGGGAATAAAAGAAAGACAAAAGGCGAGGAGAAAGGGGCTGTGCCTTTCGTTCGTTGCGGGTGGACCACGGCGGAGGTTCTCTCTCTTCTCTACCACCACAGGTAGCTCTTCTCTTCTCTCCCTCTATCCTACACTGTCTCGTTTTGATCGAGATGGTTCGGTTTTGTGTCTGGATCCGGTTTTTGTTAGAGTTGCTCTTTGTTCTTATCAGAAGAGGGACCGGAAGTGAAATCCAACTCGTTCTCTGATCCAAAGGTAGATAACAGAAATCGGATTGGAATTTACGTTTTTTATTTGATATTTGGATTCGATATTTGTTTATCGTTTCTTTTGTTTTGTTTTATTCTCTCTCTTTGGGGTTTGGGATTGCATTTGTACATAAGACATCGAGTTTGTGTGGTTTCGGTACGGTTTCTATCAGATAATCTTTTTTTTTTTTTTTTTTTTTTTGGAGCAAAAGGTTTCTAAAAGGTCGATTTTTTTAAAGAAAAACAGAGAAACTTGGTACATATTTACCGTTCGCTGAGTTTAGTACTGCTATATAATTGGAGCTTTAGGGTTTTTTTCTTATCAATCTTTCCTAATTTTTTGATTTGTAGGGAGAGATTGCTCGCTAAAAAGCTGTCTGAGCGTGGAGAAGAGAGTGCCAGGCAGAGGCGGAATGAAGTGTTAGTGGTGAAGTGATTTGGAGGTTGGTGTCTTCAGCTATGGGTTTCAAGCCGCTGGTCTCGTACTGCCGGCCGGTGGAGGACGGGGTGTGGACGAAGGTCGTCGAGAATGCTTTTGGAGCATACACGCCCTGCGGCACTGAGACCTTGGTGGTTTGCATCTCCCATTTGGTTCTCTTGGCCGCCTGTGTTTATCGGACATGGAGGACCGAGAAAGATCTCACCGTTCAGAGATTCCGTCTGAGGTCCCGGACTTACAATTACATGTTGGGGCTGCTGGCCGCGTACTGCACTGCAGAGCCTTTGTTTAGGCTGGTCATGGGTATGTCGATAACGAATCTGGATGGACAGAACAGTCTTGCCCCTTTTGAGGTGAGTTAAATTTAATTTACTCATAGCGCTATCTCTTGAATTGATAGAGTTGCTTTATACTTGGTTGGTAAATGTTAATATCCGAAGCCATGAGTTTGGTTCGCCGAATTACTTAGTATTCTACCTTTTGGTTTTTTATCGTACATTTGTGAAACTGTACCTATTGGGGATAAACTCCGCTTCCGTCAAGTTCAGTCTGGTGTTTTGCCTAATATAGTTGGTAATCACGGAAGAGCTTCGATCCAGAATTCTTCCTCCAATATTGAACCCCAGCCGATCTTCTCCAGCGGCCGAATTCGTTCCATAGCCGAACTTCTTTAACAACTGAACTCCTTCAGCGGCCGAGTTTCATTTGAACTCTTCTTTCAGCCAGATTTCTATGGAAGCCGAACTTTTTTCGAACTCCTTCAATCAGATTTCTTTAGGAGCCGAACTTCCTCCAAACTCTCCCTTGAGTCGGATTTTTGCAGGAGCCGAACTTCCTCTGGATCCCTCCTTCAGTCGAATTTCTACGGAAGCCGAACTCATTTTGGACTCCTCCTTCGTCAAGTTTCTACAGGAGTCGAACTCCTCTTTCAGTCGGATTTCTATAGAAGTCGAACTTTTTTCGGACTTTTCTTCAGTCAAGTTTCTATAGGAGCCAACTTCTTCCGGACTCCTCTTTCGGCTGAACTCCTCCAGGAGCCGAACTCTTTTCGGATTTCTCCTTCAGTCGGATTCCTCCAATGGATTGCTCCCGGATGATCTCGTTCAGACGTATTCTCTTCAAGAGTCCGAACTTCTCTGAAATTGATATATATCGAAGTTCTTCACCAACCAACGCTTGCTTCCTCCGAACTACGGTCATTAAATCTCGATGAATGGTTGCTATCAGTCTGACGATGCTTTTCTCTCCGTAACAAATCCCACGCGGTCCCGAGCGGCCTACTATCGGACGGTATGGCTGTCACTATCAGCCTGACGATATTTTTCTTTTCGTATCGAATCCCACGCGGCCTCGAGCGGCTCACTATCGGACGGTATGATCGTCACTATCAATCAAGCTCCGTCTATAAAAAGGATTCTTCAGATATGTTTTCTCTAAGCTCTCTTTTTCTTTTCGAAACTCTGCTGAACTCTTTCCTAAGCACTCCATTTTTGTTAGCCAGAAGAGCTGACTTGATCGTCGGAGAGTCCTGCCGGAACCACCACGATCGATTTCGAACGGAATTTTATTTTGCAGGTCATCGGCGGCGACCTCGTCTTCCTCGACTTCAGCTCGATCCAACGTCAATCAAATTCTGCACCAACAGAATTGGTGCTAGAGGAAGGATCCTCTATTCCTGAGGTACTCTTATTCTTAAAAGAGTGTTCGGTCGACCCTGCCGACCTTTTTTTTCAAGGTTCATCTCCATCCTCTTTCTCGATTCTAAGAAATGCCTCCAAAGAAGGTGACTACCCGGAGATTCGCTTCTGCCGTCAGGTCTGAGCCAGATCCATCTGTTCCTACTCCATTGCCGGCGCTTCAACCACCACCTCCATCAGCGGTCATGGTGGATCTGGAGCAGTTTAACTTGCTGATGCAGTGGATTCAGGGCCTCACTGAAATGGTGCAGGCCATGTGGCAGCCTCCAACGGTGATTCCGCCAGAAAATCCGCCACCAGGATGTCAGGAATTGGTCCCAAAGAAGAGCATTTGGTCTAGCATATTCATCATCCTTGGGAAGGAGAAACAGAGAGTAGAGGATCCGTGTTCGGATCATGATTATCCTTCGGAAGAGATCTTTTTCATCTACGGTCGGAAGCCATCCAAGATCTGCGATCGAGACGACGTCCTCGATCACAAACTGCGAGAGATGGACCGACGGATTGAAAAACTCGACCATGTCATCCCGGCTCCCCATGACGACATCTGTACTGATCCCCCTTTCTCTCTCCGAATTATGCAAGAGCCCATTCCACCGAACTTCAAGCTTTCCCATCTTGAAAGCTACGACGGAACCTCTGATTCGGTCGATCACTTGGAAGCCTTTCGGATCATGATGCTTCTCCATGGCATACTAGATGCCATATTATGCCGAGCTTTCCCATCGACCTTAAAGGGAGCAGCAAGAAATTGATACTCGACATTAAAGTCGGGTACGATCTTCTTCTTTGATCAGATGAGCCATCAGTTTGCGGCTCACTTCGTCAGTAGCCGACGTTCGCGCCGAGGTTCGAATTTTCTGATGAATGTCAAGCAGAAGGAGGAAAAATCCATCCGGGCTTATGTCATCCGGTTTAATGCTGCTGAATTGGAGGTCCGGACTCTGGACCAGTCTGTTGCAATGGCCGCACTCAAGGGCGGCCTTCAGAAGAACGATTTACTGTTCTTCCTGGAGAAGAAGTACTTTAGGGACTTTGTCGATCTGCTAGTCCGGATCGATAGATATGCCCGTATGGAAGAAGCCTTTAAGTTGAAGGATGAAGAAGCCGTAGGAGAGCGGCATGCGGGAGAGTAGTAAACCCGCGGCTGATGGAGGGCCGAATGAAGTTCGGCCGCGCTCACGGACTCCCCTCGAGCGCAAGCGAGTCCGAATTTCTTCTCGAACTCGTCATCAAAGAAGCTCCGACAGAAGGGCGTGAAGAAGTCCTTCCTTCGGAAGGTTCCGCAACTATGTTCCCCTTAATGCTCCTAAAACTTAAGTTTTGATGGAAATTAAGAATCAGCTATTAAGACCAGAAGAATTATGATCTTCTTTAAATAAGCGCAATCGAAGCAAGTATTGCCTCTATCATTGTGACCATGGCCACGATACTGAAGAATACATTCAGCTCTGAGACGAAATCGAGGAGCTCATTAGAAGAGGCCGACTGGGTCGATTCCTCAGACGCCAGCCTGAAGTAAGAGAAGATCGGCCAAGAGCGCTGCCGTAGCTAGAACCACCAATAAGAAAAGAACAACAAGAAGATCGGTCTTCTATCGGTATCATTAATCATATCTCTGGGAGACTTAGTACTTCGGCGAGCCGCCATCTTTAAACCTCAAAGTCAGGGGAAGCTTGCCTCAGATCGGGAAGGTTGGTATGAAATAGAGGAGATTGTCTGACACAAAACTTATCGTCTGAAGAAGCTCGGAGGAACAACGCTTCCACGACCTTTGAATTCAGAAAATCTGAGGATGTACTATTAGTAATTTTTCTTTAATAAAACTCTTTCATTTCAATATTATTGTTTGTTGGTGCAAAAACTATGTGATGACAGAACAATCAATAGTCGGTCCTGTTGGGAACAGGAGAACCTCGTTCTAACATGAGCAAGTTGAAGGCCTTCAACCTCGGCTGAAGATAAGATCTCCTTCGAGCTTCAACATCTACGTCAACAGGAGATAAGATCCCCTTCAACCTCGGCTGGAGATAAGATCTTTTCCGAGCTTTAGAGTTTACGTCAATAGGAGATAAGATCTCCTTCAACCTCGGCTGGAGATAAGATCTTCCTTGAGCTTCAACGTCTACGCCAACAGGAGATAAGATCTCCTTCAACCTTGGCTGGAGATAAGATCTCCTTCGAGCTTAAGAGTCTACGTTAATAGAAGATAAGATCTTCTTCAACCTCGGCTGGAGATAAGATCTTCTCCGAGCTTCAACTTCAACGTTAACCTCGGCTGGAGATTAAGATTTCCTCCGAGCTTCAGAGTCTACGTCAACAGGAGATAAGATCTCCTTCACCTCGACTAGAGATAAGATCTTCTCCGAGCTTCAGAGTCTACGACAACAGAAGATAAGATCTTCTTCAACCTCGGTTGGAGATAAGATCTTCCCCGAGCTTCAACTTCAATGTCAATCTCGGCTAGAGATAAGATCTCCTCCGAGCTTCAACGTCTACGTCAATAGGAGATAAGATCTTCTTCAATCTCGACTGGAGATAAGATTTTCTCTGAACTTCAAAGTCTACATCAACAGGAGATAACATCTTCTTCAACCTCGGTTGGAGATAAGATCTCATCCGAGCTTCAACGTCAATAGGAGATAAGATCTTCTTCAATCTCGGTTGGAGATAAGATCTCCTTCGAGCTTCTACGTTAACAGGAGATAAGATCTTTTTCAACCTCGACTGGAGATAAGATCTCTCCCGAGCTTCAAAGTCTACATTAACAGGAGATAAAATCTTCTTCAACCTCGGTTGGAGATAAGATCTCCCCCTAGCTTCAACGTCAACAGGAGATAAGATCTTCTTCAACCTCGGTTGGAGATAAGTTTCTTTTCTGAGTTTCAACGTCGACATCAACAGGAGGTAAGATCTCCTTCAAACCTCGGTTGGAGATAAGATTTCTCTCGAGATTCTACGTCTATATCAACAGGAGATAAGATCTCCTTCAACCTCGGCTGGAGATAAGATCTCCCCCAAGCTACGTTAACAGAAAAGATAAGATCTTCTTCAACCTCGATTGAAGATAAGATCTCCCCCGAGCTTCAACTTCAACATCAACCTCAGCTGGAGATAAGATCTTCCTCGAGCTTCAACGTCTACGTTAATAGGAGATAAGATCTTCTTCAACTTCGGTTGGTGATAAGATCTCCTCTGAGCTTCAACTTCAACGTCAACCTCGGCTGGAGATAAGATCTCTCCCCGAGCTTCAATATCTACGTCAACAGGAGATAAGATCTTCTTTAATCTTGGCTGGAGATAAGATCTCTTCCGAGCTTCAACTTCAACGTTAACCTCGGCTGGAGATAAGATCTCTTCCGAGCTTCAACGTTTACGTCAACAGGAGATAAGATCTCCTTCAACCTCGGCTAGAGATAAGATCTTCCTCGAGCTTAAACTTCAACGTCAACCTCGGTTGGAGATAAAGATCTTCTCCGAGCTTCAACGTATACGTCAACAGGAGATAAGTCTCCTTCAACCTCAATAGGAGATAAGATCTCCCTTAAGCTTCAACGTCTACATCGATAGGAGATAAGATCTTCTTTAACCTCGGCTGGAAATAAAGATTTTTGCCGAGCTTCAGAGTCTACGTGAGATAAGATCTTCTTCAACCTCGGCTGGAGATAAGATCTCCCCCGAGCTTCAACTTCAACATCAACCTCGACTGGAGATAAGATCTCTTCGAGCTTCAATGTCTACGTCAGTAGGAGGTAAGATCTCCTTCAACCTCGGCTGGAGATAAGATCTTTTCCGAGCTTCAAACGTCTACATCAACAGGAGATAAGATCTCCTTCAACCTCGGCTAGAGATAAGATCTCCCTCGAGCTTCAACTTCAATGTCAACCTCGGCTGGAGATAAGATCTCTTCCGAGCTTCAACGTCTATGCGAATAGGAGATAAGATCTCATTCAACCTCGGTCGGAGATAAGATCTCCGAGCTTCAACGTCTACATCGATAGGAGATAAGATCTCTTTCAACCTCAGCTGGGGATAAGATATTCTTTAAGCTTCAGAATCTACGTCAAAAGGAGATAAGATCTCCTTCAACCTCGACTGGAGATAAGATCTCTCTCGAGCTTCAACTTCAACGTCAACCTTGGCTAGAGATAAGATTTCCTCCGAGCTTCAATGTCTACGTCAACAGGAGATAAGATCTACTTCAATCTCGGCTGGAGATAAGATCTCCTCCGAGCTTTAACTTCAACGTCAACTTTGGCTGGAGATAAGATCTCCTTCGAGCTTCAACGTCTACGTCAATAAGAGGTAAGATCTCCTTTAATCTCGACTGGAGATAAAAGATCTCATTCAACCTCGGCTGGAGATAAGATCTCCTCGAGCTTTAGAGTTTTATATCAACAGGAGATAAGATCTCCTTCAATCTTGACTGAAAATAAGATCTCCCTCGAGCTTTAACTTCAACGTCAACCTTAGTTGGAGATAAGATCTCTTCCGAGTTTCAACGTCTACGTCAACAGAAGATAAGATCTCATTCAACCTCGGCTGGAGATAAGTTCTCTTTCGAGCTTCAACATCTACATCGATAGAAGATAAGATTTTCTTCAACCTCGGCTGGAGATAAGATTCTCCCCGAGCTTCAGAGTCTACGTCAACAGGAGATAAGATCTTCTTCAATCTCGGTTGGAGATAAGATTCCCCCGAGCGTCAACAGGAGATAAGATCTTCTTCAATCTCGGTTAGAGATAAGATCTCCCCCGAGCTTCAACTTCAACGTCAATCTCGGTTGGAGATAAGATCTCCCCCGAGCTTTAATGTCTACGTCAACGAGGTAAGATCGCCTTCAACCTCGGCTGGAGATTAGATCTTCCTTGAGCTTCTATATCAATATAGGAGATAAGATCTCCTTCATCCTCGGCTGAAGATAAGATCTCTCCCGAGCTTCAACGTCTACCTCAACAGGAGGTAAGATTTCCGTCAACCTCGGCTGGAGATAAGATCTCTCCCGAGCTTCAACGTCTACGTCAACAGGAGATAAGATCTCTTTCAACCTCGGCTGGAGATAAGATCTTCTCCGAGCTTCAGAGTCTTATCTCCTTCAACCTCGGCTGGAGATAAGATCTTCCTTGAGCTTCAGAGTCTACATCAATAGGAGATAAGATCTCCTTCAACCTCGGCTGGAGATAAGATCTTCCTTGAGCTTCAGAGTCTACATCAATAGGAGATAAGATCTCCTTCAACCTCGGCTGGAGATAAAGATCTCCCCCGAGCTTCAGAGTCTACGTCAAAAGGAGATAAGATCTCCTTCAACCTCGGCTGGAGATAAGATCTCCCCGAGCTTCAACTTTAACGTCAACCTCGGCTGGAGATAAGATCTCCCCCGAGCTTCAACGTCTACGTCAACAGGAGATAAGATTTTCTTCAACTTCGGTTGGAGATAAGATCTCTCTCGAGCTTCAACTTCAACGTCAACCTCGACTAGAGATAAGATCTCTTCCGAGCTTCAACATCAACGTCAACAGGAGATAAGATCTCCTTCGAGCTTCAACGTCTACATTAACAGAAGATAAGATCTCCTTCAACTCGGTTGGAGATAAGATCTCCTCCGAGCTTCAACTTAAACGTCAATCTCGGTTGGAGATAAGATCTCTTCCGAGCTTCAACGTCTACGTTAACAGGAGGTAAGATCTTCTTTAACCTCGACTGGAGATAAGATCTCCTCCGAGCTTTAACTTCTACATCAACAGGAGATAAGATCTCCTTCAACCTCGGCTGAAGATAAGATCTCCTTCGAACTTCAGAGTCTACGTTAACAAAAGATAAGATTTTCTTCAACCTCGTTTGGAGATAAGATCTCCCCTGAGTTTTAACGTCTACGTCAACAGGAGATAAGATCTCCTTCAATCTCGACCGGAGATAAGATCTCCTCCGAGCTTCAACATCTACATTGACAGGAGATAAGATCTCATTCAATCTCGGCTGGAGATAAGATCTTCTCCGAGCTTCAGAGTCTACGTCAATAGAAGATAAGATCTCCTTCAACCTCGACTGGAGATAAGATCTCCCTCGAGCTTCAACTTTAACGTCAACCTCGGTTGGAGATAAGATCTTCTCTGAGCTTCAATGTCTACGCCAATAGAAGGTAAGATCTCCTTCAACCACGACTGGAGGTAAGATCTCCGAGCTTCAATATCTACATCAACAGGAGATAAGATCTTCTCCAATCTCGGCTGGAGATAAGATCTCCTCCGAGCTTCAACTTCAATGTCAACAGGGGATAAGATCTCCTTCAATCTCGGTTGGAGATAAGATCTCTCTCGAGCTTCAACATTTACATCGATAGAAGATAAGATCTCTTCAATCTCGGGTGGAGATAAGATCTTCCCCGAGCTTCAGAGTCTATGTCAATAGGAGATAAGATCTCTTTCAACCTCGGCTGGAGATAAGATCTTTCTCGAGCTTCAACTTCAATGTCAACCTCGATTAGAGATAAGTTCTCCTCCGAGCTTCAATGTCCACGTCAACAGGAGATAAGATCTCCTTCAATCTCGATTGGAGATAAGATCTCTTTCGAACTTTAATTTTAATGTCAATCTCGGCTGGAGATAAGATCTTCTCCGAGCTTCAACGTCTATGTGTCAATAGGAGGTAAAATCTTCTTCAACCTCGGTTGGAGATAAGATCTCCTTCAACATCTACATCAACAGGAGATAAGATCTCCTTCAATCTTAGTTGGAGATAAGATCTTCCCCGAGCTTCAGAGTCTACGTCAATAGGAGATAAGATTTTCTTCAACCTCGGTTGGAAATAAGATCTTCTCCGAGCTTCAACTTTAACGTCAACCTCGACTGGAGATAAGATCTCCTTCGAGCTTCAACGTTTACGTCAATAGGAGATAAGATCTCCTTCAACCTCGACTGGAGATAAGATCTTCCTCGAGCTTTAACGTCTACATTGACAGGAGATAAGATCACCTTCAATCTCGGTTGGAGATAAGATATCCATCGAGCTTCAGAGTCTACGTCAACAGGAGGTAAGTTCTCCTTCAATCTCGGTTGGAGATAAGATCTTCTCCGAGCTTCAACTTCAACGTCAATCTCGGCTGGAGATAGGATCTCCTCCGAGCTTCAACGTCTACGTCAACAGGAGGTAAGATCTCCTTCAACCTCGACTAGAGATAAGATCTCCTTCAATCTCGGTTGGAGATAAGATCTCCTCCGAGTTTCTACGTCAACAGGGGAGATAAGATCTCCTTCAACCTCGATTGGAGATAAGATTTCTCTCGAGCTTCAACGTTTATCTCAACAGGAGGTAAGATCTTCGTCAACCTCGGTTGGAGATAAGATCTCCTCCGAGCTTCAACGTCTACGTAAATAGGAGATATGATCTCCTTCAACCTCGATTGGAGATAAGATCTCCCTCAAGCTTCAAAGTCTACATCAACAGGAGATAAGATCTTTTTCAACCTCGATTGGAGATAAGATCTCCCTCGAGCTTCAAAATCTACATCAACAGGAGGTAAGATCTTCTTCAACCTCGGCTGGAGATAAGATCTCTTCCGAGCTTCAAAGTCTACGTCGACAGGAGATAAGATCTTCTTGAACCTCGGCTGGAGATAAGATCTCCCCCGAGTTTCAAAGTCTACATCAACAGAAGATAAGATCTCCTTCAACTTTGGCTGGAGATAAGATCTCCCACAAGCTTCAACCGCAACGTCAACAAAAGACAAGATCTTCCTGGACCTCGGCTGGAGACAAGATCCCTCCGAGCCTCAACTTCAACGTCAACCTTGACTGGAGACAAGATCTTCCCCGAGTTTCAACTTCAACGTCAACCTTGGCTGGAGATAAGATCTCCTCCGAGCTCATCCTGAACTGATGCAGGTCATGATGCAGAGCCCTGAATATGACTTCGGCAGTCGTCCTTTTTGTACTCCCTTCCTTCGAATTTCAAACTCGGGAGTGGGGGGGACTATTGTTGGGGATAAATCCTGCTCCCGCCGAAGTCCAACCTGGTGCTTAGCCTAATACAGCTGGTAATCATGGAAGAGCTTCGATCTGGAATTCTTTCTCCAGTGGCCGAATCCCAGCCGATCTCCTCCAGCGGTCGAACTCGTTCAGTAGCCGAACTCCTTCAGCGGCAGCGGTCGAGCTCTATCTGAACTCTTCCTTCAGCCGGATTTCTACAGGAGCCGAACTTCTCATTCAGTCGGATTCTTTTAGGAGCCGAATTCGCTTCGAACTCTTCCTTCAGTTGAATTTCTACCGGAGTCGAACTCCCTCCGGACCCCTCCTTCAGTCAGATTTCTACAGAAGCCAAACTCCTCCTTCGGTTAAGTTTCTACAGGAGCCGAACTCCTTTCGGACTCTTTCAGTCGGATTTCTATAGGAGCTAAACTTCTTCCGGACTCCTCCTTCAGTCAAGTTTTTATAGGAGCCGAACTCCTTTCGGACTCTTTCTTCGGTCGAACTCCTCTAGGAGCCGAACTTCTTTCGGACTTTTCCTTCAGTCGGATTCCTCCAGCGAATTGCTCCCGAATGATTCCCTCCAGACGTATTTCCTTCAGGAGTCCGAACTCCTCTGGAATTGATATATGTCGAAGTTCTTCACCAATCAACGCCTGCTTCCTCCAAACTACGGTCATTAAATCTCGACGAATAGTCACTATCAGTCTGACGACGCCTCTCTCTCCGTAGCAAACCCCACGTGGCTCCGAGCGGCCTACTACCGGACGGTATGGCTGTCACTATCAGCTTGACGACATCTTCCTCTCCGTACCTAACTCCACGCGGCCCCGAGCGGCCCACTATCAGATGGTATGGCCGTTACTACCAATCAAGCTTCGTCTATAAAAAGGAACCCTCCAGATACGTTTTCTCTAAGCTCTCTTCTCCTCTTCGAAACTCTGTCGAACTCTTTCTTGAGCACTCCATTTTTGTTGGCCAGAAGAGCTGACTTGATTGTCGGAGGATCCTGTCAGAGCCACCACCATCGACTCCGGACGGAACTTTATTTTGCAGGTCACCGACGGCGATTTCGTCTTCCTCGACTCTAGCTCGATTTGGCGTCAACCAGATTCTGCACCAAGAGTACCTGACGGCAAGCTTTTGCAAGTTTGGCCCTGCTTTTGCAACTGATTCATATAGATTATCGCGAGCTTGAAAGTCACATTGGTTGAAGTTTGCAATATGCCATAAGAGGCCTTTAAACTGAACCATAGATGAGATTGAAAAAGATTTCTAAAATTTAAACATGCTGTAGCTGTTGAATTAGTATGCAATGATCAAACATTAAATTAGAGTTTAAATTGACATGTCTGGTAGCATACTCACTTTAAACCCATCTTTTCCAACCTAAGTGAGAGATAGACCTGAAAAATTTACCATGCATGCATTTTTTTCCTTCACTTCCTTTCAAAATTCTTATGTCTCTGAAAAGGCTTTTACTGTATTGGTTTTGTTTTGCAGTTTGACATGTATATTTAGCTACATACTTTATGTTCATATCTGCTATCGCCATCCTCCTTTGCAGATAGTTTCACTGCTTGTCGAGGCTGCCTCTTGGTGTTGTACGTTTATTGTAATTGGAGTAGAAACTAAAATCTACATCCACGAGTTCCGGTGGTATGTCCGGTTTGCAGTCATCTATGTTCTGATCGGGGAAATTTCTATGTTCAATCTTGTTCTCTCGGTGAGAGAGTACTATGACAGGTAAGATACTTGATTACATTTAGTTACATGCAGCTGCTTTACCATATCTGCTTCATAGCAGCTATTATCTTCACAATTATCATGTGACAAGTTGGTATAATCATCCAAAATCAAGAATTTGTTTGAATTGTTGAAAATGAAAAACTAGAAAGCTCTTAGTAGTAAATATATGTGTGCATGCATGTGCTTTTATGCAACAGCATGCAATAATATTTTAACATGTTTGAATTGTTGAAAATGAAAAATTAGAAAGCTCTTAGTAGTTAATGTATATGTGTGCGTGCATGTGCTTTTATGCAACAGCATGCAATAGTATTTTAACACCAGGTGAAGACAAGTCCATGTAGATTTGAGAAGTCTATCCCATGTCCATGATAAATTCATGAAGCATTAATATTATCATGATTTGTAACATCATCTTTTCATGGATCTGAAACAGCCCAGTAAATCATATGGATTGCTTATGTCACATCCCTATATTTAGATGCCATCTTTTGTTAAATTTGGACCAGTGTAGTTCACATCTAATGGCAAAATGCACACTTTCATTTATGCAATTACAGTTTTTGTGCATTTAAGTTGCATTATGCATGCCTTCTCTTATTCAATAGCAGTTTTTATGATTTAAGTGGAAGGGAAACTTTATTGATGTCTATGTTTGTCTGTGCAGGTCAACATTTTATTTATATATTAGTGAGATAGCATGCCAGGTTTGTTTTTTCATCTTGTATATATCTTACTGATACTTAAATTAGTCATCATCATTGGTGTGCCTTAGGAGTCAATGTTCACTTGTCGCATTTCATGAATTTCATACCTGCATTCTGGATGTCTTTGTTCAGAATGTCATGCCCTTTGATTGGTACAGCATCTTGGTCAAACTTCTTCTGTATCTATTTCAAAGCATGCAAAACTTTGTCAAGGATATTGTTTTCTTAATGCAGATTTTGTTTGGAATTCTGCTGCTGGTGTATGTTCCCAGTTTGGACCCTTACCCAGGATATACTCCAATCAGAAATGAGGTGTCTGTTGATAACACAGATTATGAAGCACTTCCTGGGGAAGAGCAGATTTGTCCCGAGAGGCATGCCAATATATTTTCCAGTGAGTACCATGACAAATACGATTAGATACTATATAACATTGATCATTATGAAAGACTTGAAGATAAACTTGCATTGCTCTAACTGGTACATCTATCTTGGATCTTTGCTGTGATGTTTTTTGTTAGAAATATTTTTTTCATGGATGACTCCCCTCATGCAACAAGGCTATAAAAGGCCTATCACTGATAAGGATGTCTGGAAATTAGATAAATGGGATCAGACAGAGACATTGAATGACAGGTATTCTTTTCTGTCATCTCCTTCATTAGTTTCCTGTTGGATCACTAATAGCGTAAATTGCATAATCTTTGTAACATCATTTTGTTTCAGGTTCCAGAAATGCTGGGCTGAGGAATCTAAGAGACCCAAACCATGGCTCTTGAGAGCACTGCATCGTAGCCTGGGGGGAAGGTATGAGCTGATAATTGCTATTTTCTTCCATAGGTCCTGGAGACACAATGTTCCATTCAAGTTCATTTTCTAAATTACTTTGCATGATTAAATCAACTATATGAGAGATTCAGTTGGATTTCTAATTTGTCTACAGATTTTGGCTGGGAGGATTTTTCAAGGTAAGAAATACTAATATTCACTGTTTTAGTAGGTCTTTTTCTAAATTATTTGATTTTTAATAAGTTGAAGATAAAGATTGTGAACATACTGGAAATCAGCATGGGTACAACTATTTGGTGGTATCCATTTTCTGGAATCAGTTAAATTTAGTTGTTTAATGCACGTACAAAAGTTTGTTTAAGATATTTTCTGTGGTATTCTTTTCTAACAAGTTAGACCAAGATTGTTCAAAGTAGATGCATTTCTGGGGCTGCTCAAGTACAAATCATGAAGGATGGAATGAAACCAATATTCTGAGTTCTCATTAAGAAACTTATGCATTTATGGAGGACCGAATCAACAAAAACACCCAAGAAGGGCTTATGGTTTTTCTGAAATATCTCCTAGTTGTATCTAGTTCTGTTGTATTTTAGCAATGCTGATTTACATAATTACATGAGATGGTCATGTATTGTTTTGGTAAGATACATGAAGGGACATGACAATGGTACTTATATGTAATGTGCTGTTCTCTGGATACTTCATTTGTTTCATCATTGTTACCCATCCAAGATTTTCTCATGGTTTGCATCCTTGAATATTGTCTTGTTGGGTTTATCACTTTGGGACATGTAGTGAAATGGTTACTAACAAATGCACATTACAATTTTTATGAACATGTTTGTCTGATGAAACCTCACACCAGTGTGCAAATGCTCTGGAGGAAAAATCTATTCTTGATTATAAAGGGGTTGCATTTCTGGATTCTTTTCCATTTAGATGTTGTAACTCTTCATATTGACCTAAAGAAATTATAACCATCCATTTAGTGAAGAATATGTTATTATCTATTCGCTACTTCCATGGTAAGTTTTTTCATATTTTCATATTTTTTTTCATGAATAATTTTGTTTCTTCACCTTGCAACTCACCTTGCAGATCGGTAATGATGCTTCTCAATTTGTGGGTCCACTGATACTGAACCAACTCTTACAGGTAAATTCCTCTACTGGTGACAACTGCATATATATAAGACACTGCTTTTTCCTGCTCCTCATTTTCTCTCTCTTCTTGATACATGTAATGGTCAAAACTTTCAAATTTTTCTATAAAGTTTTTTCAAATGTAAAGACGCCATCTTTTCCAGACTGAACAATCTTTTGGTTTGAAACGAAAATCAGAATTTCATTATCCATGGATGTAGATTTGTGTGGAAGTTGCTTACAGTCTTGCAGTATTTGTACTGAAAATGTTTCCTTTTCTTTTATGCAGTTATCCTGCATGATCTTGTTTTCTTGCTTTTACACTTTTGTGAAGTTTTTTTTAGAGGAGGTACAAAATGTCAAAAATTTACAACATATTTTTTTTCATTTAGATGACCTAGTCACTGTTTACTAGTTGTACTTTGTACCTCTTAATATCTATGGCCAGTGATGCATGCTTTGTTTCGGGGTGTGCAAAAAAACCGGCTGGACTGCAAACCCGATCCGAATCAGTCTTTTCGGTTTGGTTTATATTGGTTTTTTTGAATTTACTTTGGTTTCGGTTTGAGAAAGCATAAAATCGAAAAAATTTGGTTCGGTTTTAGTTTGAGTTTTAAAAAAACCGATTCAAACCCACTTGACTTGACGAATCATGTGTATATGTATGTACATACATACATATATATAAATAGATGTATATATATATGTATATATATATATATGTATGTATATATATGTATGTATATGCATACATATATATCTATGTATGTATATATACATACATACATATATATACATACATACATACATATATATGTGTGTATACATACATACATACATATATATGTGTGTATACATACATACATACATATATATGTGTGTATACATACATACATATATATATATATATATACACACATATGTATACATATGTATACGTACGTACGTACATCTATCTATGTATCTATCTATATATATATATATGTATGTATGTACATGTACGTACGTACGTATGCATACATACATACATACATATATATATAGGTATGTACATATACATACATATATATATAGGTACGTACATATACATACATACATACATACATACATATATACATATATATATATATATATATATATATATATTCAAACTGATCCAACCCAGTGTTATTAAGGTATTAAGGTGCTTAGGCAAGGCGCTCTTGGCTGAAAGTGCCTCAGCCTCCTCCAGGCGAGGTGCCTTCGGCCAGGCAAGGCGCCTCTACCGCCTAGGTGCTCACTTGGAGCGAGGTACAAGGCGCTCGCCTTTGGCACACAATTAAAATTGGTTTTGTCTCTTGGCTGTTCAACTTCCAATTTAATAGCTGCAATTCACTTTAATTTGAAATTACAGCTATGGATGATAGATAAATCCTTTAAAAGAACAAAAAGAAAGGGTACTTAAGTAATTTATTAAAAGAAATTAAGAGACAAATAGGTTTCAAAAAGGACATTAAAGTGTCATAACTTCATGTACCCTGGCTGTACCCCTTCAACTTCCTGTAACGAAGATTTTTAGTTTTAGAATAGACTATATTTATTTTCTATTTTTCTTTTTTTTTCTCAAAAAAATGGTGCTTGACTTTAATTAGGCGCTCGCTTTTTCAGGACTAGCTCCTTGAGGGCGCCTGGCGCCCTTAACAACCTTGACCCAACCCGACCTCATCCGACCCGACCTATATATATCTCTATATATATTTTTCAATTTATTTTTCTTATATGTTTTTTTGTATATAAGATAGAATATCAACCCGATAAGCCGAATCGAACCGAACTAAATTTTTTGGTTCAGTTTCAAGCAGTTTTTATAGATGGTTGGTTCAGTTTCAGTTTTAGAAAATCAATTTAAATCAGTTCGGTTTCAAATTTAGCTCCAACCTGACCCATGCACGTTCCTACTTTTTATAGATGGATGGTTGGAATGAGAGTCACTCATTCCCCTTCGCATTCCAGAGTCGAACTCCCCCCAACCAAACATGCCTCTAATGTAAGGGATGGCTTATTAGTTATACTTTGACTTGGAACCTAGATCATCAAGGCCCAGGCCAGAAGGTCAAGTACCATGGCATTTCAGCAAAGTAGTACTTGTAGTAAGCTAGGAAAAGGAATGAGGAACAACCATGTATAGGTCATTTGAAGTTATCATCTGCTGTAATTTTTTAATATCTTATGAACCCGTGGAGGACAAGACCATGAGGTAATGAGGGCTTTGTAACCATGGCTAGTAAGGGCAGTGACAAAGTTAGCTAATAATGTTATTAGGAAGGTGGGCAAGTGGTAGGATAACAATGTCTGAAATTCAGATCAGATGTAGGATGATTGATAATGAAATCGAATGCCCTGCTATGTTTTTTGAGAAGTCATATAATGCTAGAAATCTGTTCAGGAGAGTTATTGTGACCTGTGTATTTGCACATTTTAGTGGTTAAAATGCATTTGATCTAGGTAGAAGTTTATGCACCGGTTAATAAAATGATTTATAAGATTGTAATTTGCTCTCCAAAGTATAACAGATGGACTCCTTAATGAAGGCTATAATGGCAATGGGTGTCATGAAGCAACCACATTAGAGGTTGAAGTTGGATATCCGTGGGGATTTAATTTGATTTCATGCGCTAGAGCTATTCAATGCCATTACCATCGTAATGTTAAGCATGTACAAATTGTATATAGCATCTAGAACAAGCAGTGGATATAGCATCTACAACAAGTAGTGACATATGCAACATGATAATTTGTAAATTGGCCATGAAAGGTAGCCAACATAGAGCTAGAATCAGTGGATGATATAAGGGACAGGATGAAAGATAAGTTTCTTCAACAAAATGTCATCAGAAAATTTTCTTTTGGATAAGCTTGTTCATTATGAAAATGTCCATCAAGTGATTTTTCTTTTCTTGGACATATTCAATGGTAAGTGAAATTTAATTGATGAATATATTGTCATTCACACCTTTACCCATTAAAAAGGGCTGCTTGTGGTCGTTGATCAATGTTTTAAATGGCAGCTGTGATAGGCATTTTAGTAAACCCTATAGTGCAAAATTGGATATAATTAATTAGATTTGTTAAAAAAGGATGAGCAAGGTCATACTCTTAAAGTTATTTGAGGACCTATTTTTGTTCAGCATGACATTAGCTAGTAAAAAATTAAGATATTTTCTTACAGTCATAGATTATATTTCTGATCTTTCCAAAATGGAGAAATCTTAATAATTCAGGCAAGTTACTTGAATAAGCATCTCTACTCTACCAAATAATTAACAAGAAACATAAAGCTGGAAATAAATAATTAATTAGCAATTATTGAAACAGTTAAGACATAAGCTGGAAGTAAGACATTTGGGCACCAATAAGAAAGATGAGGGTTACAACTCACCCACATAAAAGTCCTAGTTTGCCATAAAAGTAATCCATATTTGATGTACATGAACTTCCTAGGCCAGTGCTGGTGTTATCGAGTTTCCTAGGCAACAACTAAGTTGCTGGCTTGCATGGAGAGGCTATCGGCCTCTGTAGCACCTAAGCAAGGAGGCTGGTTGGGTGGTTGCGGGGGGAGGCTAGATGGTCCAGGCTGCAAGTTAGGATTAAGCAATTCTTATGATTGATTGACAGCACATCAGCTCTTAAAGAATTGGTGCTGAATTTTAGACTGGAGAAACTTTTAGGAGGTGAGGGGCTTTATGTGAAACCTGGAAAGTCAATTTGCGGGTTCAGAGATCTGCATTATTAGTCACAATATATGCACGTGCATCTAAGATGCAACCATTCAAAACCTTCCTCAAGTTAGAGTCTAGTTGAGGAGGGGGGAAAGGAAGATCCACTCTCTTTTGGTTTGCGGGAATGGAATTTCAATGTAGCATGGTCTAAAGTTTCATCCAAAAGGATACATTTTGTTGGAAAATTTTCGGCAATCAACCTATACAAAAGGTATTTCCTTGTATTGGCCCCCTTTTAGAATTTTGTTGGAAGACTAATGCTTTTTGATGAAACCACTTATAATTGGTTTGGAATATATAAACCATGAGTGAGGAGTTGATGATACCAATATCACCTTAAGTCCCTTATATAAGATTTGTTAAAGATTTTTATGATACAAGATACAAGTTTTTTCTTTTATTTTAATTTAAACTTTAAAGAATATTGTACACACTCCACCTTACCTATTATTATAATACTAGCTTGGGTTCCTTAACCCTGTATAAGATCTCGAGGTCTCCCCAATGCAAAACCAATGAGGGTCGAAATACATACCCCCACAGTTCTCACATACTTCTCTCATTTAAGCCACGACATCATTACCAAGCTAAGGGTTCAAATCTAGTCAAATTTAATTACAAACACCATGATCGATTCATAATTAGCCCTAAGAGAACCCGTACTGTCACTTGCTCCGCATGGCCATGGGCAGGGTAAGCTCTGATACCATTATGACATAGGATCTCACACAAAAATGCTAATTGGAAGGTATTGTTTTAGATTCCTTACCCAAGATCTCCTAAGTGCACAACCAATGTGGGATTAGCATATGCCCGCATTCTCACTTATGTCCTCAACCCTAGCTATTGCCAACTTGCGATCATTAGAAATCATCCTTATCTATGTACTGTGTACTCTTGTGAAGATCCTCTAGTGATGAGAGGTAGGTTGATCGCATGTTTTCCATGTTGCAATATATACCCTAAAGTTCTAGATTTATGCAACCCAGAGAAGTTATTTATATGTTTTTTGTTAATACGTTTTAGCTTTATATTTTTGTTTCATGAGTAAATAGGCATGCTATTAATGGTACCATATCGTCTTTAGCATTGTCATGTAATTTATATGCAAGATATCACATCTTTTCTGCCCCCTCCCCTCTCCCCAAAAATCAAAATCTCTCTGGTTTCTACCTTTGATAAGCAATTATAATGGATAAAGTGTTAATTAATATAAAAGTTTGACTTATGGGACATAATACGATGTTGATCAGCCCAGAAGTTAAACTAAAATTTATTTTTATTATATGTTTTAATTTTATTTTGGTATGTTAACAATTATATGTCTATTAAAATGTGACTAAGACATTAGCTGCTTATATGTATAAGCAGTGTATTAATAGCTAATTTTTCCGTATCTTATTAACTTCGACATTAATTTTGATGGGATGATTTTTTTCTTGTTTGAGAATCTCAACATGCATAAATACTTTATAGACCACTGCCTCAATTTGATTTTATATCAAAATGGCAATCCAAATGGATGAGATTTCATATTTGGGGTGACAATTCATTTCTCCATCCAAATAACCAGGATCTTGCAACAGTTCCTGCAATATATATTGATTTGTTGAAGAGAAAACATGTTTGTCTATCGAGAACTATTTTGATATCGTTTACAAAAAATGTGTCCATTTTAGAAGGAAAAATCCAAAGGCCCCTCAAACCTCTTCTCACTTATTTCATAGTCTAATATCTCCAAATGCATGATTTGAGCTACTATACAGTGTAAAATGCATTTGGATGAATTACAGTGGAACAGAGAAGTTGAATCTGCCATCATATTTGGAATGGATTGAGTTATGCTTTGTAGTCTGTACCATTGCCAAAGTACACAAGGCTGCCATTCGATGCATTACACCAATAAAATATGGCATGCCTATAATGATACTGTATGAAACACAGTAGTACGTAGCACACCATGGTATCTTGTATTGCACTCCATGAGCATGCTTCTCATGGACTACCACAGTGCAGTACATAATCTTGTCATGCTATGCTGCCACACATTCCAATCACATGAAAAATGAAAAAGAAAAAAAAAAAGCACCTAATCGTGTTAAATTGTTCCTGTCTGTGCCATTTGGCAGGTAGACAAGTTGGCAAGGACAATTATTTCGTGATAGGGGGGTTTGTACTCCATATACTGTCCCCATATATGGCGGGCAAAGAACATACTTCAGGACATAGACCAGATTAGTGCGGAACATGTATTGATGAATGCACCCTTTGTATCACAGAAGCATCTTTGCTGTAGGATAGTTAGGTGCTTTAGATGACGATCTTTTCAACAAAGAAGTGATATCTGCCAAGTTTTCATTGGCAATAGTTTCTCTGTATGAGAATATTTGGTAATGCGGCTAGTACAAAGCTGAATAGTAGTTTTTGTGCTTCAGATTTGCAAATTAGAACATAAGATCACAGGTTGGACATTTTTGGAAGGAGATGCTATTAAAGTTTTTGATTGTGTCCTCCATATTGAAAACCAGTTTTGTATTTGTAATTCTTTTATTGATAATAAGTTTATTTGGTAAATCTATGCAAATATGCAGTTTTAATATATGTAACTTTGCTAGACTTGTCTGTCTGGTGTGGTGAATCTTTTTCTAAATCATTGTTATAAAATGCAGTCTATGCAAGAAGAAGAACCATCTTGGAATGGCTACATTTATGCCTTTGCAATTTTTGCCGGAGTGGTATGGAACCATATTTTGAGATTAAATGTTTGCAGCTTAAAGTTTATGTCATTTCTAATCTCTTCTTCTGTATGCTTTTTAAATCTTTTATACTCTCAATATCTTCACTTCCTATGTTATTGAATTTTACTGAATAAATGGAAAGACATATATTTAGAAGGTACTACAGCATATCTCATGACACATCAGTTGCTTCCACACTTGTAGTACTGCTTGCTGAAATATTTCTAAGTATTTTTTAATTTTTTGACCTTTACCATTGTTCAGATTTTGCTAAAAATTACTGTATATGTGGGAAACCTATTCATAGAAAATAAAATCTTAAGAGAATGTATAATTTCTATGAAATGTCATTTTTTACCTTTCTAATTTAGAAACATTCTAGAGATTACTATTACTATGATATAAACCAAGGTTCGCCGACTTAGAACTAGATCCCATGCCAGCCGGTCAGTGGTATGGGTTGGTTTGCCCCTGTACCAGATCATACTAGGCTTGAACCAATACAGAAATGAGAGCGGGGGATAGGGAGAACCGGAAAGGAGGAGATAGAGAGGGGGGAGAGGGAGAGAAGGAAAGGGAAGCTGACAGAGATGTTGGTAGTGGCACTGAAGGGCTGTGGAGGTCCTCGGATGATCAAACCATGGAGGAAGAGAGAGAGGAAAAGAGAGAGAGGGAGGGAGGGAGGGAGAGAAATGGAAGGAGGGGAAGGTTGTGGGGAGGCTGGTGGTGGCCGTCAGAGGGTTGGAATCCTCCCTGGCTTCTGTTGGTTTGAAATAGGGGCCATCGCATCGAGCTATTTTTTTTGTCCGATTCATAGTAAAGTCGGCAACACTGTTGTTGATTTGTAGTGAAGTTGGCAACGGAGTTGCCAATTCCACTATGAATCGGGCAAAAAAAAAAAATAGTCTGATTGAAATAGAGACGATCGCCTTTGTTTTGAATCAACGGAAGCCCGGGGGGGGGGGGGAGTTCCAGCCATTCGGACACCTTTGGCCTCCCCCTCCTTTTGTTTTTCTCTCCCTCTTCCTCTCTCTTTTTCTCTATCTATCTCTTTTCATCTATTTGGACTTGGGCGGAGATTTGGCAGCCTCGATGGCTCTCCGGCAGCCTCGACAGGCCATCAGTGGCTTTTTTCTCTCCTTCCTTGCCCCACTCTTTCTCTCTCTTCCTCTCTTGCCTCCTCCCTCCCTTTGTTTTCACGTGTGTTCCAAATTGAATGCCCGAACTGCACCGGTAGGCCATTGATACGGTTCGACATGCCCTAAACCCCCCAGTTTGAGATGGTTCAGCGAATCTTATTATAAATAGCTATTTGTGTGTCAACAATAAACTTTTATTACACTAAGATTGACACATTCTAGTGGAAAGTTCAGGTGCAATCAGGTAGAATTTCAAGAATACAATTACAATGGGCTCTATCCCACTAATTTAGTTTAAGAGTGTGATAAATGTACATACGATATATGAGTGTATGAATAATAAAAGTATATGCAAATTAGTGTCTCTAAGAATCCTTAGACTTGCATAGGTTCAATGACAAATGATGTTTGCCTCTAGACATTTAATGGATGCAGTCGCATGAGTTCTTAAAGATGTGTATGAGCTATATAGAAAATTATAACTTAATTTGCTTAAGCTTTTAAAAACTGAATTTCTAGCATTGAAAGCATTCTGATTATCATAAGGAACAATATGATCAAATGCACTCACATTAGAATGAAGACGATTACAATATGACCTGTGCAGTAATACGAGCTGATATAAACTATTATAGGACAATCGCGAATCGACTTTTGTGGTTGAGAGAGGAAAATGTTCAATTGCTTGTCATTCTTGGAGATCAATGGTGTTCTCTAAAAGAGACGAAGGACTTGGATGCTTTGCATCGTAGATATCTTACCGTTCAACATGAAGTGACGAGCTAATAAGAAGAACAAATTAAATGCACAAGCAATGGTGTTCATTTAAACCAAAAAATAATTACACTACTCACATGGCACGCGCTTTGCAAGAATCATAGGCAGTGTAAAATTGATGATATAAGTTGAAATGATTATGTCTTTCATCCAGAAACAACAAAGAGAAGAGCAGGCATATTAAATCTTGAGCTACTAATGATGCATACTTCATTTTTGTCAAGGCATAGTGGTAAAATCGAGGGTACAAGAAGATACTTTCATAAGCCTCCTTTAGGTACTCATTCCTATAGGTTGTATGTCCTGATAGATTCGATGAAAATTAACACAAACCAAAGTGAAGGAAGAAGGTTCTCAAATTTCAATATGGTTAAAATTAGAAGGGATCAAACCAAGGAAGGCTGAATGCCGAATTAACTTGAATTGGGCTATTTGGGCTATACCAAACTGAACCAGTCAAGAACCTGAATTGTTTGGGCGGTCAGGTTGGTTTGGCCCCCTTAAAGCCTTGCAAGCCCCTTCCACCTTCTCGATGCCCTCTAAGGTCCTCTCTCTCTCTCTCTCTCTCTCCCCATTCCGCTAGGATCGAAGCTTTGAAGCTTTGTCGCTTGTCCTACTCGCCCGGTCGCTTGTCCTGCTCGCTCAATCGCTCATTCCACTTGCTTGATCGCTCGTTGGGTTCCTCTTCAATGCCAATCAATGCCAACTAACGTCCAAGCAAGCCCCTCTGCCTCTCTCCCCCTCCCTCTCTCTCCCCCCTCCCTCTCCTTCCCCTTCGTTTTCTTTCTTCCTCCCTTTTCTTCTCTCCCCCCATCTCCCTATTTCGGTATGTCTTGGAATGGTATGATATGGACTTATACCATACTGAACCAGTTACCGGTTGGTATGACCTTCAGTACCAGGTTAGCAAACCTTGGATCAAATCAGCAAATTCTGTTTTAGCTACCCTCAAAAGTGATAGTGAAAAATAGGAAAAAAATAGCATCAAGCTAAATTGCCTCATGGTAGGGACTAGCACTTCGGCATTTTAATGCCATGGGAACATGAAATAGATAAAAGCAAAATTGTGATGTTTAATACAAAAATTTGTGGAGGTGAAGCAGAAATCCAGGTGCTTCATCTGATAATCCCCTCGCTTTTTCCTTCATCTGCAGAGTGATCTCGATACTCTTGCTTGGTTTTGCTCTTGCAAATATAACATATCATTATTGAAATATAGATAGTGTTTATAAAGTAAGTTGTATGAGAAGAGATTTTTGCTATCAAGTTACCAGTCCTGCTTTTGAACCTAAATTTCAAAATGCCACAGTTATTTTGTCACATTTAGGGATTACTTTAGCCAAATGTATACACTAGGTTTCAGGAAATGATGCTGTGATATGTAAATCTGTAACACTTATCATATGCTGAGGACCAACAATCCTTTTCCAATATTTTTGAACCACTTGGGATGCTGATATTGCAGTTGAGATGAACTATACTTGGTTGTTACTTATTTTAAGCTTCAGATGTCTTAAATTTTGTAGGCATTTTGTAGAATTTTTTGAAGTTATGCTTTTCTTTCTGACTGAAATTTTGCTGATCAGGCATTGGGAGTGCTATTTGAAGCACAGTACTTTCAGAATGTTATGCGTGTTGGCTTCAGAATGAGGTCTACCTTGGTATGTTTTTGGTTTTGTAGTATTTTTCTTTGTCTATAATTATAGTTTAAGACATCAAGTACATTAGTTAACTCATTGCTTTAGTGTTTTGTAATGATAAAAGCAAAGCCTCGTTCAATTATTGTAATAATCAGAGGAATCTTCTTGTCTCACTCATTGCCTATCTGATGCAATCTTTGTTTATAATCCTACCTTTACATCATGTTTTCTGAAGTCACAAAGAAGAGTTTAATTTTTGTCAGCAGTGATAATTGTAAAAGAGCAGGTAACTCTATTCACTTGGTTGCTGCTGGAGCAGCAAATTGAGGTTGTTAAAATGGAACCTAAAAGAGGCTTGCTACACTTCATAGTTCATACCATGCTAGACAAGTATGATGATACACATTTAAACTATAATTCACCTACTGATCCATATAGACGGCAGATGCAGGGTGATGAACTTCAACAGAGTTTTTATAGCCACAATTGAATACAGATGATGGGATATTAAACATTCTAGGGGACTTCAACGAAGTTTTATGCTTCAAGCATTTCTTATCTGCATCAAGTGACTGATGCTAACAGAGGCATTTGATTACTTTGATCCTATAAAAAAGAACCAGTAAAAGTGGAAGATCTTGGTTATACTATGCTAGAATTAGGTTCTCATTGCTTGCAACTCTTAAATCCTTTTATAGGAGAATTAATGAAATCCAGTGCACTACCTTCCAATTCCATTGCCTCCCAAATATGTGCACGCACGATTAACCTGCTGTTTCTGAAGTGGCTTCAGGATTTACTTGTCCACCAAGAAAGACTACATTGTCAAACTCCTCCAACTCTGGGTAATCATTTATAAGCAAAATGTCTTCTTTGTAAATAGCTAATGTTAGATCAGCAGGGAGTATGAGAATAAGTTATCCATGTAGAACATAGCTCCAAGTTCACTAACAATTCTATATATGCAGGATATTATATTAGCGCCATTCTACTGCATTTCCATACTTAGATTATGTCAGGAAATAATTGAATCCAACTCTTTGATGATTTATTACAGCTTGATGGAATGAATGAGATTCCTCTGTATTCTAAATATTAAAAATGATAGTATCACCACAACTAATATTTGAATATGTATCTCTGTTTTGTTCTCATGTTCTAGTCTCTAGATTTTTCTTATAGTATCCTGGCCTCATTTGTTGTTAGAAGACTTTGTGCACTTGCAAAGATATGAAGATATGGTTTCTTCTTTATCCAACAGATAAGATCATGACATGTCTTGTCATACTCTTACATTAGTGCAATTTTTCTTTATTGGAATGTGAAGATCCCATAACATTTCAAGAGCTTATCTCTATCTCTGTTTTGTCCAAGTCACCTTACACTGTTTTGAAATCAAGACTTGAGGAGCCTGTCTTGGTGTGTGTCCGTTTTAATGTTACAAAAAATTTGTGCCATAAGTGTATGACAGCATGACATACAGTGCATTGATTGACATCATACAAAAACTTTATAATTCCCAATCCACCTGTGCAAAGCATGAAAATTTCCATGAAAATGAAGGACATGATAGATATATATGTTCCATACAGCATCAAACTTCACTTTATTTGGAAAACACTCACTTTCAAAAGTCAAGGTGGATTATTTATAAGTTTTTGGTGCGAAAAAGATGCATTGACCATACAATTATGAAGACATCATTATTTGTTGTGAGGTGGCATAATAATATTGCATTAATGATATAGATGCAAGAAATCCTGAATTATATTAGTTGAAGAAAGAAAAAAATCAATGTTTCAACAAATTTCGACTCAAATGTTAATTAAATTTTCTTTACTACTGAATTTGGCCTCACACCATGCTTTTGAAAATTTGTATTCTCAATAAAACTTATCCCTGTAGGAAGATGCTAGCCCTTCCTATAGCCTCATAAATTGATGTAAAACATCAAATGTGCAGCAAACCTTCTTTCACACTAATATATGCCCAACTTCTTAATTTATAGTCATAGTGTCACTTAAACTCCTTAATTATTTTTGACTAAATTTATAGATAATGTGTTTTCTCTTGATTACATCTTGTTCCCATCATTAGTCATTACTTGAGTGATGAGCATGGAAGTTAAAAAAGTGGTCATATTGCTAATGTGCAGATTGCTGTTCAAATAATGATTCTTACCCTTTTCCTTTTGGTTTGTCAAATCTTTTGGTTTATTGCTTATACCATGTTGATTAAGAAGTCCTGGATGCTTTAAGCAGATTATAAATTAATGCAAGTAAGGAGTAAATCATTGATTTCCCTTTAACCCGTTTTATGTATCCTGTGGATGCAACCTGTGATTGCTATTATTGATTTTCATGGTAAATTCATCTTTGTTGCAGATTGCAGCTGTGTTTCGCAAATCACTGAGACTATCACACGAGGGTCGCAGGAAATTTGCATCAGGGAAGATAACAAATTTGATGACAACTGATGCAGAAACACTCCAGGCATTCCCTCACTTTACTCCCAAATACTTATGCATAAATCAAATGTTTCATCTTATTCCGTATTAGCTAACTAAAGTTTGTAAATGTTTGACCAGCAATGCATGACTTCTCACCCCTTTCCTAAGCTAAGTTATTTGCTATATCATGAATAAGAAACATATCAGTCTTGAAGATTTATAGCATATGATATGTACAACTGATCAACATGATTTGCTATAATATAGGTTAACAAGGACCACCATATCTAACATATTTGCCTGGGCCAAGGTTGACAAATTACCTAAGCGAGGCCAGGCAGTGGACCCCTTATTATGGCCTAGGCAGGCACCTAGGCGCTTAGGTGGCCACTTAAGGGAGAAAGGCCTTGAAGCATTTATTGTAAATACTTTCAACCATATGCATCAATAAACAAGTAAATGTATCATCTATATAATCTTGTTTTACCAATATTGGCATC
The DNA here is from genome assembly GCA_006176705.1 of Cocos nucifera. Classification (NCBI taxonomy): domain Eukaryota; kingdom Viridiplantae; phylum Streptophyta; class Magnoliopsida; order Arecales; family Arecaceae; genus Cocos; species Cocos nucifera. The sequence goes on from QRFJ01003032.1 coordinate 74,505, forward strand.
ATAAAACCTATGTTTCATGCTTAAAAAGTTCAAAGACCGAAATCCACAAGAAGAGAGTAGCAACAATATTGCTGCCTCTACAGCAACAACAAGTTGCAGAATATAGCCAAGACCAAACAAGAAGCAAGAGGAGGGTAGGAAGTAGTAGCTAGCGGGATGCAAGACCACAACCAACAACTATCAAGGATGATGAGCAAGCAGAACAAGAGGAAAATATTATTGGACAAAGGAAAAGAATGGTCAGATGAAGAATGGATAGGAGTAGAAAAAGGGAAAGAAAAGTAAAAAGAGAAGAAGAAGATGAAGATTGATCCAAGGAAGAAGAAGGAAAAAATATACACAAACTTGGCACTAATGTTGGCCGCTATAACCACTGTTGCTAGTCAAGGCAACTGGTTGACCTATCTATAGTTGTTGATAAGCTTGCTAGTTGCTATAAGGTTGGTAGTAGCTTCAATGCCCTCTTTCATTTTCCATATTGGGCTTTAAATAGGGAAAGAAGGTGGAAAAAATAATCTTAAAGGAACAAGGTTTAAGTGGGCTTGGCTTAGGCAGCCCAGTTGAATTAAGCACTTAGGCGCTAGGTGGCCACTTTTGACAACATTAGCTTAGGCTTGATGGCAACTCTTGAGTGCATGTCTTGGCTTCACAACATCTTCAATACTAGTATATAATTCACTTTTAGTTTTCGTAGTATTTTCCATAAATAATCAACTTTATTCGTATTTGATGATTGTGGACCCCTCAATATGATGTTAATGTTATTCTAGAATCTATGAGACACATAATAAACTTTTGGTCTACCCGATGATTTTATGTTTAGGCATATACTTAAATGCATAATTGATATTTTACTTTGTCATTCTCTTTGTGCAGCAAGTTTGCCAACAGCTTCACAATGTATGGTCAGCTCCTTTTCGTATTACCATAGCTCTTGTTCTGCTGTACAAACAGCTAGGTGTTGCATCACTTGTTGGCTCATTAATGCTGGTTTTCATGTTCCCCTTACAGGTAATTCTCTATTTAGTGATTTCATTTTCTTTATGCTGTTTTTTGTTCATTAATCTCATATATCTTCTTGCCTTTAAACATTGTGTGATGATGTAAAGCGAAGAGGTGGTTTCAATCTTGTAGGGTTGTTGTTATGCATGGTTTGGTCATGTCTGAATTCTTACTTGATCCTTGCCCATCATCAAACTAAGTACTTTAGGTCTACTACCTTTCTAGAACCAGACCTTAAAATACTTACTGTTCTAGTGCAAGCTTGAATTCGAATAGGGAATACCTCACATAACTCATTAAGTGGATGGTTCATTACTAAGACTGATCCCCATTTTCAGCACCATCATCATCATCTTGCCAACACCAAAGCCCTTGTTTACAAAATGTCGTTTAATGTTTTAAAGATTTCTTTTTTAATATTGTCTTTTGTGTAAAAGTATAATAGTTCCATTGGATAGGTAGGCGTAGTTAAATTTGTGTATCTATTTGGAATATCTCTTACAAAATATTTGAAGTATATTTTTCTCAATGGATAAATTTAACCATACCTTGGGAACATACATGAGCCACTTTCATTCTTGTTTAGTCCATTTTAGGTGATCCTTGGCAATGTTTTAAGTCTTGGTGGGGCTGGAGGTGTCTTGGCCATCTTGTCTCATTCTTTTGATAAAACAGGATTGAGATGGGGACAAGATTCCGAAACCCATCCATGCAGGAAAAGAAGAAGAAAGAGGGAACAAAGAAAGGAAGAAGAAAAGAAGAGAGAAAAAAAAGAGAAAAGGATAAATTGGAGAATAAATTACTGCTTAATTGAAATAAAGTTTTTTCCTCTTTAGGGGGGGAGTGTTGTGTTGTTGATGGATCAATGGTCTTCGATCACTGAATTCACACCTAGTCTATGGTATTGGTATCAAAATGGAGTTTGGGGCACCAAAATCAATTGTTAATTTTAAGCAAGTAATTTGATTTTATGTTTTATTTCCAAGCTATATGATTTTATGTCTGAAGTACACTATTTTGAGCAAACCATAGCATTAAGATAATAAAACATAGAGTAAATTACAAAACCCCCTGAGATTGGGGGTAAATTACACTTAAATCCCTTTGTTTAAAAAAACCTATGCCTACCCATAGCTTAATAGAATATTAGTCAAACTGTTAACCTTAAATGGGACCCAAATACCATGTCATAAAAAAATTCAAAAATGTCCAAAATAACCTTAAATGACATAACAGCCACCCAAGAACATCAGAAAATGTGTGCATCCTCCCCACCCAAGGGTAGTTTTTGACTTTTCACATAAGGTAAACAGTTTCACTAATGCCGTTAATTTAATTGGGTGTAAGTGTAGGTTTTACAAACAACTACATGCAAGTAAGGTTTAAGTCCCGATGGGGGGGGGGGTTGTCATGACGTCCCATCACATTCCTCTGAGAAAATGGGATCGGGATGTGGTCAGGGCTTCGAAATCCATCCACATGGGGAGAGAATAAGAAAGAGGAAAGAAAGAAAGGGAGGAAAGATGAGGAAAAGGAAAAAGTGAAAGCAAAGGAGAAGAAGAAAAAGAAAGGAAGTGAAGGGAGAAGAAAAAGGAAGTAAGGAAAGAAGGAAAAAAGGAAAGAGAAAGAAGAAGAAAAAGGAAAAAAGAAATAAAGGAAGGGATAAGAGAAAGAAAAGGTAAGGAAAGAAAGGAAAGTAAAAAAAAAAGAAAGAAAAGAAGGAAAGAAGAAAAAGAAAGAAAGAAAGAAAGAAAGGAAAGAAGGAGAGAGAGATGGAGGATATTTATTGCGATGCATGATCAAGACTACCGCTAGGATGAGGGGGGATAGCGGAACATCTTGTTCCATAAAGAAACTAAGACACCCCCATCCCATGGGATATAAAACCTTGGATTTAAGTGTAATGAATGTAAATTTCAAGAGGATTTTTGTAATTTACTCTAAAAATAAGAAAAGGCAAAAATTGGCGGCTAAAATAGGCTATACCAAGGGTATAAAGATGGTGTTAAAGTGTGTTTATTGATACCCCTTGTCGATATTGGACGTAAGACTGTGCATGCCATGCCCACCCTTGGTTGATATGGGTTTAACAGTTGATATGTTGAACCTTGTTCTCAGAAGGAACCTTTTTCATTTTCATAGGATTCAATTTTGAGTTCAATTTGTCTTGCTTCTGTTTGCCAATTTCTTTATCTTTGTTTGAGATTTTAACTTAAACACATGGACCAAATCCTGATATTATAAAAGTAAGAAATAATTAATGGTGTTATGCCAAAATGAGAAGGTAGGTAACTGATATCCATATTTAAGCAAGGTTCATCAAACTAGTATTGGAGATCATATAGGCTGGTGACTGGTTCGGTATGGTCCAAATCCGTATCATGCCGTTCTGGTGTGTACTGGAATAGGAAGGGATGGAGAGGGATGGGGAGAGGGAGAAAGAGAGAGAAGAAAAGGGGGGGAGAGAGAGAGGGAGAGAGAGGTCGAGAGGGACGTTTAAACAACCCTCGTCGTTGTCATCAAGGTGGGGGGGGGAGAGGGAGAGGGAGGAAGGGAGGGAGAGGCCTTGAATAGCCCTCATCGTCATCATCGAGGGGAAGAGTGGTAGGGAGAGGGAGATTTACTTGGTTGGCTGGGATGGAGGGGATTAGGGTTTCAGGGGCAAAGCAAAGTAGAGCAAGACATGCTGGTTCAGAGTGAATGCAGCAAGGTAGAGGGGACAACGGAGTGACCAGACTGGGCGAGCCTTATATGCCAAATCTAAGTCTCAAACCATGTGGGTAACCGACTGCTCCAGTTTGGTACGCCTTGAACTGGCCAGTTCAGTTAACCTTACTATCTTGAGTCTACACCTTGTCGTATGTTTAGAATGATCAGTAACCAGCCATTTTTTTCTAGACAATTGTCCACAGTCTCTGAATACAATTTCCTACAGGTTTATATACAACCTACATTATATTGTTTCAATTCTTCATATTTATAAACAACCCTGAATGATATTCTTTCAGTTTCTGATTTTTGGTTCCTTTTGTGGCATCAGACATTTGTAATAAGCAAAATGCAGAAACTGTCTAAGGAGGGCCTGCAACGTACTGACAAGCGCATTGGTCTTATGAATGAGATATTGGCTGCAATGGATACTGTGAAGTATGCTGCAATTTGATTGTGACCTGCTCTGCATTTGTTTTTTTTTAACTTAATTTTGGAGTGAGTGATTGCTCTTAATTTTTTTTATGCGGCAGATGTTATGCATGGGAGCAAAGTTTCCACTCAAAAGTGCTGAGCATTCGCAATGATGAGCTTTCATGGTTCCGTAGGGCTCAGCTATTAGCAGCAGTAAGCCCAAAAATGTTGTTTTTAATGCTTGTTAATGGAATGATAGAATCAAAACTTGGCAATGTTGATCTCATCCCTTATTTCTTTTTCTTATTGGTTTTTTGAACAATATAGTTACCAAACTGTTTATGGCTTGCTGCTATGTTTTGCAGTTGAATACTTTTATGCTGAACAGCATTCCAGTTGTTGTTACAGTCGTATCATTTGGGATGTACTCTTTACTTGGAGGGGATCTGACACCCGCAAAAGCATTTACATCACTTTCACTGTTTTCAGTGTTAAGGTTTCCATTGTTCATGCTCCCTAATGTGATAACTCAGGTATAATACTCTCTCCTCATTTCTTTGATGTGTTTTTCTTGGACTAAAGATTATGATGAACCCAGTTGGACTGTTTGTGTGGTTATAAAACTATAGCAAACTATTTTTTGTTGCTCAAAGCTTGAAATAATATAGTTCTTGTTATTGAGAAATTGAATTTAGTAATTATACATTTATATTTTCCGCAATCTGGGCTTCTAAGGGGGTTTTTGCAGACTGACCTAGAGTGTGTGTGTGTATATATATATATGTATATATATATAATCTGTCTATCTGTATGTCTGACATGAGCTCGCTGGTTGGGCTTAGTTAGACTGGCACCATATCTCTCAAATGATTGATTGACTTTTGGCTTTTTATACCTAGTAACTTCCATTATAAGCAAGGAAACTCAGTCTTGTAAAGAAGATATTATTGGATTAGCAATTGTAGAATACCACATAACAATTATACCTTTCCTGCCGGTGAACTTTGGGATGATTCCTTTCCATTGTGTCAGTTATGCATATTTTGTGAAACTGCTAGCATCAAATGATCTGCAGTTAGGTAACCTTTCTCAATAGCTAGTATGTCACTTAGTTCCATGTTTGTCTCATTTGTCCCATCCTCATGTGATTTTTGCTGGGTTTTCTTCCATTCTAGTTCTTGAAAAAAAAGTTTGAACTGATGCTGGAAACAGCAATGGGATTGCTTTTATTACTTGATCTTTCTTTTTTCTTGGGGGGTTACAAACATGCATTTCATCTTAGTCATTTGATAGTTAGCTGCCTTTCCTTTTTTATTTGGTGAGGGTGGTGAATTGTGATAGAAAATATTGATGAATGTGTGATGCAGCATGAGGTAGGAAAAGCAATTGTGAAAGAAGTAGATGGTAACAAGAAGAGCTAATAAGGAATACTTGCAAAAATTTTATTTTTCTTCACAAGATAGGAGTACTCATACAAAGGACTCCACCTTCATTATGATTTTAATTTCTCGCTGCCGAGTATTGTGTGGCTGACCTATTTGATCTGAGTGCAAAGATGAGTCCTGTTAACTTACAATGTTCAGATCTTCATGGATCCCCATATTTGAACATCCTTACTCCACTTCATCCCATCAACAATGTTCAGATCTCCATGATCCCCATATTTGAAGATCCTTACTCCACTTCATCAGAGTAACTAACTGCACCAGGACTCCCCCAATGCTACTCACTAAATTGGACTTTTTGACACTAAATTTTCTCATATTAAAACCTCATAACATTGTCAAAACAATCCAAAACATACTTATGGATAGTTTTCATCTCATAACCAGTCAGTTGTAAACTTGTAATCCTTATATACTTAGTGATCAATAATTCAAAATAAAACTGTCCTGCTCTTACATTTGATATCTGGCTGTCTTCTGTAGCTCTAGATTCTAAAAACAAACTATCAGTTTCTAGGATATCCTCCAAATACATGCCTTCTACCATGTCAAATGTACCTAATCAAAAACTTTTTGCAAAATAAGTAACATCAAATACTCCTATATTACAAAGGTTTGTATTAAAGTTGAATTTAAAAACTAATGCAGTTCCAGTGCCTCATGAGCCAAGTCATTGGATCCTTGTTATGGAGCCTTCTTAATAAACCATGACTTGGCTTCCCTTGGATCTAATTGGCTGGTTAGAACTCAATATCTAGTTTTTAGAATTTATAACCTTTCTCTCCTTTGATGAATTCCAACGTACAGAGAGATGCAATGTCCCTACCTATTATAGTCAGCACTATGCTGCCACCTATAATATTTGTCAAAATCTTCTGTGCTTATCTGTGCTAGTTCATGGCTTCATGCTGGCTGGCATGTACTATTTTGAGCCCATATTGACATTGGCACAGCATCGGCACAGCACCCACTGAATCATTTTTTTTTTTTTTTTAAAATTTTGTCATTAGAAAAGGGATTTGCAGTGTTTTTTCCTTTTCCCTGCATGGCATGGTTCTTGCTGTCTGGCCACTGACTAGCATGCCAGCGGTACTGAAATTGATGATGTTGATTGTTGATTGACATTGATTGTCCTTATTCATTTGTTGCATTGTGTTCTGTCTGAAACCATGATTCCAATGTTTGTCAATATGATATTCCCTTCTTCCATGTTGCGTCAAACCTTAAAATTCAGGATGTTAGATTTTGATCTGCTTTCTGTTTATAAAGTACACGAATCCTTTTATCGCCATGTTAATGGGTTGTGGAATTAAGCAGTTATCCTGGAAGCACGATGTTGCATGACATGGATGCAAGAATCAAACAAGAATATGCACCCATAGTATCTGGTTCAGCTAGAGAAAAAAAGATGAGATGGGAGGATACATAGAAAATTTTATAAATAAATTTAGTAAATTTGTCATAGAGAAACTAATATTATTGAAGTGTTCTATCTTCTTTATTATTGGCATGACATATATATATTTCTGTTCTTAAAGCCTAAACTCCAAATTTAGTAGTAGGCAAATGAATTAAATTATCATGGTGATTATAATCTTGGTTTCAATTTTCAACTTCCTATTAATTATTTATATCTTATATTATAAAAATGTTGGTATTATCATATCATGTTAGGTGGCTTATAGCATGTGTGATTATTTTATTTGTTTATAGAAATAAAATAATCTTTAGAAGATATGGCAAGACGTGAGAATATGAATTATTAAATGTTGTAAAAAGAAGCAAGGGCTTTCTTAGACATAAGAATTTATGGCAATAAATGGTTTGGAAAAATAAGAGTTTTTCCATTTTAAAAGCTAAGATTGCCTTCGAGATTTCAATGAGGTAAGGTAAGAGTACCTTTCCCATGGTACTTTATTAGAAAAGTATGATATTATCAAGACAAATAGTTTTAAATTTAATTGTCATTTGGATTGCTTCAGAAGGAATAGGATCTGTTCCCAACAACAACAGATTTGATGGTTGTACCCGAAAAGATTATTAATAACAAATAAAATTATATATATATATATATATTACATAGCTGATATATAATATTATTATTACTCAAAATAAAAAAATTTGGAAGCGTTCTTCCTAATTAATATGTTGTTGAGATTTTTGAGTTGATAACAAGTCAAAATTTAAGAAGCCTGATCACCATTGGCTAGACTTGCACATGGGCCGGGCCAGGATGGGCTTTGCCCAAAGATCAACATAATTTACTTAGACCTACATATGGCCCTGCCGGGCCTTCAAGCCTATCTTCCAAGCCCAAGCCGCCCTTACTTTGGCTTCGGGCTGAGCCTCAGGCTTTATGACTATTTTCTAATATTAAAAAATTACTATGGTACTTAAAAATATTTTTAAAAATACTAAGTTTGCATAATTAAACATTGCCAACAGACTAAAACATGTCTTTTATCCCATTAAGTTCACATATCAGTAATAATTATCAATTAAATCTACAAATATATCAAACATAACCAAACAGTACAAGAAAAATAAAAATTCGGGCTGGGTCGGGCTTGGATTAGGCTTTAATCCCCCAAGAACGAGCCTAGCCTGGTTATTAAATAGGCCTATCTTTCAAGCCCCAGCTAGCCTGCTGGGGCATATGTTTGGCCTAAGCCCACCCGAAAGACTTAGGGCTTGAGCAGGTCGAGCAGGACTACAAGCAGCACAACTTGACGTGCAAATTGCTTTCCCCATTATCTACTCTTCCCTTTTCCTCTTCCTCCCCTCATTCTTTCCTGGCTTCCTCCTCTCTCCCTCACCTTTTGCTTTCTTGTCTCTTTCAGCATGTAGGCCCATTCCAATCCTTACAAACCAGCCATATTACCAGATTGATCACCATCCCTGACCTTGACCAAGGAGTGCTGCTAGCGGAAAACCTATGTTTGCCCCTCTCCCCCCTGCTAGCCTCACTGCATTTTCCTTTATCCTTGTCTAATTTGTCAATTTACAATTCAGATTTTTGGTCGAAAGAATCAGACTCTTCATGATGATGCAAGAGATGGATTTTGAATGTCGAGTGTGTACATAATGAGTCTTACACAAGTCGACTCATTGATACATGTGACTCATCTTTTTGGGCTCGGACTAATGAGTCCAAGTAACACTGTCAAATCTTTTTTTATCCTATATATACGAATCAACATATCATTATTACTAGTTAAAGAGCAAATAATTATGTGGTTATTTATGAAATAGCAATAACTTTTTGATGGTATTATTGCTACCTTTTGTCCACCAACATGTCTTTAAACATGTCAATGCTTTTCCTGGTGTGAGCTTGGTCCTCGTTAATATGTGCTTTTTTGTGGCCTTTGCATTATCTATCTTCACCATTTAGGAACTACAACGTGATAAAACTGCAGTAGACACTAGAGCATGGATGCCAAACGTGTATTGCCTTGGTAGTTTTTGAATTGTTGGAATTCTAGTTGACCATAGCATTTAGAAGCTTTAAAAATAGTTTGCCTCAGGTATATCTGCTTAGCTTTGGTGCATAACGCACTTGCAGTTATTCTGGCAATCATGTAGGAGTCTAACTATGCTTTATTTATTTGTTCATTTTTGGCAGGTTGTGAATGCAAATGTATCATTGAAACGTCTAGAGGAGTTGTTCTTATCAGAAGAGAGAGTACTGATGCTAAATCCACCAATCGACCCAAAGCTTCCAGCCATCTCAATTAAGAATGGATATTTTTCTTGGGAGTCGAAGGTTTATCTCCATATTTTACCTTCTTATTCATTTTAGCCATTTTGGACTGTCTTTCTCATGATCGGTTCTTCTTGGCATTAGTCCTTGAACAGCATATATGATGCCATGACCTTGTTAACAAATACTTTGTTCCCAAAAGACCTTTTTAGCTGACAAGGCAAACCTTATTATACTTTGCAAGCAGTCATCACCTTGTTTTGAGGGTGGCCCTAGAACCTATACTAAAAAATCTGTTTAATCTGGAATTAATCCAATCAAACAATGTTTGTTTGGATGGACTTTTGGATATGACGTAGGTAATGGCTTACTCTACAATTTGATAGATTTTTTTTAGCTATTGGTTTTTTAAAATAAATTTGTAAAATTTTGGAAAAAATTGGTAGCATGTTTGCACTTGTGATGTGCACATGCTACCAAAATTTCACAAATAATGATGTCAATGTAGGTGTGCTGCATTGACCCCAAGTTAAATAAATTTAAAATTAACCCCACGAAATACTTCCATTTGCATTGTTTTTTTATGATGTATATATAGAGCTGATCTACCAACACTTTCAATTTAAGATAATTTTATGATAATTGAAACTTTAAAGTTCATTACTGAATTATTTTTTTATAAAATATTCAAAACCGTTATAATTTAAAAAATATACATGAAGTCCAAGCTAATTATGCACTGTTTTTTGGGTTAGATATTGTATTTGGTTTGCAATTACAATTTTCTATTTGTTCTTTGAATTTAATATCAATTTATGATTTACTTGTGAATATATTAAATTTTTCTAATTTCAAAAAATTATACTTCAAGTGTTAGGTGATTATATTTGCACTTCTACCCCTTCTGTAAAAATCTCTAGATCCTTTTAGTTACATCAATCAATTGTTGTAATTGTTAGTATGCCCCTTCTATGTAGATTTATCATCTCTAGTAGTCTGATTGTTCTTCAAAAGCTAATCTTAACATCTATATGTTATTTCTGTAATTCAAACAGTTGATACATCATTTCTGTGATAAATATGCATATTTGTGACTTCAACATAGATAGGAAACCATAACTAAGGCAGTAAGCTTGATACTCCCACCCACCTTGTAAAAACATAGCATTTGAACAACAAAATATGATAAGAAATCCTAAAGCAATGTTGGGAGGCCGAAAAAGCCTGTACAAAGGATGTTAGGTCATACTGATGGGTACCCATCAATAACCTTTATCGATGCAGTCCTTGGTTTTGCACATACTGAGCTGACCCTTGGTCGGTGAAGGTTTGATCCTTGTTATTTCAATTCATTCTCTAAAGGCTGATAAAGTTTCAGCTTTTACTGCAAATTTGTGTCTAATTCTGCCTTTCTTGCTTGACACCTCCCACACCTTTTTTCCTACAAATTTCTTCTTGGGAAACATAAAATTATAAAAGAACATTGAGATCCCCATCAACAGTCCCCCCCTCCCCAAACCACAAAAAAAAAAAAAAAGAAAAAAAAAAGAAGGGAAAGAAAAAGAAAAGAAAAGAAAAAAGCATGCTAGATTTAACCCTTTTGAGGTGCTGATAAACAAGATTGATTCTCCTCCTTGTAAGTTTGCCTTGTATTTGTTTGTGGGTATGTCTCTTTTGCTTGCATGCAGAGTCCATTTCCTTGCCAGCTTTCAAAATGAAAATGCGTTGATGAGCTTTGAACTTTTATGTTGTTTAAAAGTAAATAATCGGCTAGTCTGATTAATTCCTTGCTAGTTTTATATGGGCTGGATTTCATCTGTCATTCTTTTGATTGAATATCTGCCTTTTACGATGTACATCTTTTCTTTTACTGGAAACTACTGAATATGTGACATAGCAAGCCATTGCAGGCAGAAAGGCCCACGTTATCAAATATCAATTTGGATATACCAGTTGGTAGCTTAGTTGCAATTGTTGGAAGCACAGGGGAAGGAAAAACATCTCTAATATCAGCAATGCTTGGTGAATTACAACCACTGCCAGAAACAAACACATTTGTTGAAATTCGAGGAACTGTTGCCTATGTACCTCAAGTTTCATGGATTTTCAATGCTACTGTGAGCTCAAGTTTCTTTAAGTGTCTCTTCTTCATTAAAGTAACATTCGGTAATTATTGTTACTTTTCTCTGTGCAACATAGGTACGTGACAACATATTGTTTGGATCTCCCTTTCAACCATCACGCTATGAGAGGGCAATTGAAGTAACTGCACTACAACATGACATTGATTTGCTTCCAGTGAGTATACAAGTTGCAGATGTAGACAAAAATCTAAACAATATATCTGCTTCTTAGATTTTTCTAGTCACACCCTCGTTTTGTTTGCTTATAAATTTTCATGAATTACATTTATGGTTGAACAGTAATCAATTTCTGTTTTTTGTTGAGTGTCGATTTTCCCATCTTTCACATGTGATATCAGGGAGGTGATCTCACAGAGATTGGAGAAAGGGGAGTGAATATTAGTGGTGGGCAAAAGCAAAGAGTTTCCATGGCAAGGGCAGTATATTCAGACTCAGATGTATATATATTTGATGATCCTTTGAGTGCACTAGATGCTCATGTTGGTCGGCAGGTAATCCCAGTCACAATTGTTATGAATTATATGTTTGTCATATCTCTGATTATTCTTGCCTTGAATTGTTCCTTCCCTGTATAAGAGAAACATGGCTCAGATCCCATGTCACTTGTTTGATTACCCAACATAGATTGAGCTTTGCATTTTTGTGGCAACCCGTGCCAAAAGCACAACCTAGCTTTTAGGTGACATTGATGCCCTGCTAGGGTCAACCAAAAAAATAATTCTTCCTACTAGCCAACAGGCTTTTTAGGTTTCATGGCAAACTACTCTCTCACTTGGGGCTGCTGTTGCTAGGAACTAGGCCCCAATTTAGTTGATTGTTATCAAGTTGGGAGTCGGTAAATGGACTTACCAGAGCATAAAGCTGACCCAGATGGACAGACGATTGCAATGTTTCATTACAAATGGATTTTAACTCTACATTCAAGTGAAGTAGAATATCTGAACAAACTAATACCACTCATTCTTAAAAACCTTTGGAGCTGCCAAACGATAAAAAAGAACAAACTAATACCACCCAAAACTTCCAGCAGTCTTTCAAATGAACACAGATCCTTACATCTGAGTCCTCTTATCATTTATTGGCATATAAACCTGCTTACAAGGTTTGAAGAACTGACTGCACTATGGTATAGTAGGTCCTTTCCGCTAGGTATTTACCTTGTATCATAGCGGCATGTCACCAGTGCTGCCCTGTGCTTTAGTGCTTCAAAATTGCTTCCTTACCTTAGAAGTTCAGCATTAATGTTTCATTTGCTTTATTTTGATCTGCATGATCTATTGTTTATCCAGGTTTTTGATAATTGTATCAAGGATCAACTGAGAAATAAAACCAGAGTGCTTGTCACCAATCAGCTACATTTTCTGAGAAATGTGGACTGGATTATCCTGGTTCATGAAGGTATGGTGAAAGAGGAGGGTACATATGAAAAACTTAGTAGCAATGGAGTACTCTTTCAAAAATTAATGGAAAATGCTGGAAAAATGGAGGAACAGACAGAAGAGGAACAAGGTGAAGTTCTTGGTCAAGAGACTATAAAATCTGCTGAAAATGGTGACATGATAAAGACAGAGAGTGGCTCATTGAAGAGTGAGAAAAAATCAAAAGTAAAAGAGGGAAAGTCTGTTCTTATCAAACAGGAGGAACGTGAAACAGGTGTTGTCAGCTTGAAGGTACTTGCAAGGTAAAAAATATTGCTAATGTCTAAATTTCAAGTGTAAGAACTATTATTGTTCTCTCTTAGTAGAATTTCATAACAACAATATTAAATCAAAACTCTGCACTGATATGCATTTGTTCATCTCCATGTCTCCACCCTACTTTAAGTATTTCCATATTATATAAAGTATATGCATATATAATCTAATTCTTACAGGAAACAAGAGAAGTACACCTTGAAAAACTAGCTGCCTATGTGTCAAATAATAAGACTAGCAAAATGAATTAATAAAATTGGAAGATCACAGCTATCCCTACCACGGTCACCTGCATTCTTCGTGCTGAGGATGATATAAGAATAATCATATGCATAGCATGTTCTGAGATTTTCTTTTTGAATCACGAAAGCTTTAGATTTTGAAGCTTTGGCTGCACCTACTGAGATGACTTCTTAAATTTGTTCAACCATGTTGCCCTGGAATGTCCTTGTAGAAATTCTAGCATACGTCCTTCCAACAAAAGAGATCTCCATTTTCATTTTCAAAATGATAACACTTCAAAATAGTTTTATCTTTATTACTTGCTGGTTTTGCAAGTTTTTGGCATTTGACCAAATCATCAGTTTGATTGAGGTTATTGCTATGGATCTCCACCAAGTTACATTTGCGTATATAACATCCTATTTTACCATCTGTGCTGTTAACTAACATTCATGAGCAGGTACACTACTAATGTGCATGGTCCTGAACCCTGCCCATTAACTCACCCACCTGTCCAACTAACATAAGCCAGGAATTGCTGGCTAAACTAGGAGGGTTGGTGTTGGGTTGACATTTGATCACAGTTTCTTGTCCAAAACTGCAGGTGGAGCCTTTGCCTGAGTTAGTTCGACAGCCAATCTCCACTTGATGCATTTATGTTTCTTTGCTGCTGCTGCTGTTGCCACCATAATTTGTAAATGTTAATGTATCAGACTTATTGTTAATTCATCTCAAAAACTTCTGAAATTGCTGCTGCCTGGCTTATGCTTGGGAATGTGGAATTCTTTTGAATATTTAGTAGTGTATTGTAAAATGTATTTTAATTTGTGAACTCTGCCTTTGAATGGAGCATTAAAATTTAGCTGGAAATATTTATAATGATTAGCAAACTATTCTACACCAGGACTCTTTCATTTGTTGATCATGCTTTATATTGTATATTTCTCTGTTCTGCCATTTTAGATTTTATGTGGTTGATGTTGTTGCATAAGATTATTCACTTGATACTGTTTTTTGCCAGATACAAAAATGCATTGGGTGGACTCTGGGTGGTAATGATACTCTTTTTTTGCTATATCTTGACCGAAGTTCTCAGGGTCTCAAGTAGCACATGGTTGAGTGTCTGGACGGATCAGAGCTCCCCAAAGAGCCATGGGTCTGGTTTCTACAATATGATATATGCGATTATTTCTTTTGGGCAGGTATTATACAAGTTGTTGAAGTCATACTGTTTTGAGTTCTTGTTGGAAAAAATTGTCAACAGTTTCAGATATGATGCAGTTTCGGCAGCATATTAAAGCTTTCTGGCTGTTACTCTGAACAAAATCACATGTTTTGACTTTTTTTAGGTACTTGTGACATTAACAAACTCTTATTGGTTGATCATCTCAAGTCTCTATGCTGCTAAGAGGCTGCATGAAGCCATGCTTTACTCTATCTTAAGAGCTCCAATGGTTTTCTTCCATACCAATCCACTTGGACGGATAATCAATAGATTTGCAAAAGATTTAGGTGATATTGATCGCAATGTTGCTGTCTTTGTAAATATGTTTATGGCACAATTCTCGCAGCTCTGTTCGACATTTGTTCTCATAGGCATTGTGAGCACCATATCTCTCTGGGCCATACTGCCGCTTCTGATCTTGTTCTATGCAGCCTATTTGTACTATCAGGTACAATATTTCATTTCAACTAGAAGGTCCCCTTTTTTTCTTAATTTATGATAAAGATGCAAGACTAATCATTTTCTTGTTAACTTGTTCAAAAGACATTTTTTGTTCTTCTGATATATACCATGTTTCTAAGATTAATGTGCCCAGTCAGTATTACATGACACTGTTGTCGCTGGTTGCTAAATGCCTGACAAGTTATGACATATCAGATTCATTCTTCTTGTAACACCCAGAGTATTGGTTAGTAGAGTTAAGAAGTGCATTTCTGAACTTTTTGATCTAGGGATATGTAATGCTTTTGACATATCAAATTGTTTGATATGCAAATCATGGGGAACACTGCAGATAAACTAGGTTTTGCAGTTCTGCACTTAATGATGGTTGACCATGTTTTCCTGTCATCAACTTCAGCCGTGACGATGGTAAACAGTATGCCATGTTTTCATGTCATCAACTTCAGCTGTGATGATAGTAAACAGTATACATGCCATGTTCAGCTGGATGTCTGAATCATACCTGGCCACCTTCTCCTAAAAATTATAGATTCTTAGTTTAAGCTATTTATTAATAAAAATGTACAGATGCTTTTTCATGTTTCTTTTTTGTCCATATGTTTTCTTATCCTTCCAGAAATGCGAGAGCCTTATGAGAGGCTTTCCTCTAATATTTACCACGTCACCATAGTAACATACTCAATTTTCCATTATTTTATGCTCTGTATATGCAGATCCTAAATTTCTCTGTTCTACTGATTAGTCATTCTATGAGATGGTTGATTTTACATCGAATCAGCTTGCTCACCTACATTCTGATTGTTCTGATATACATTATTTTTAAATATATTTTCACCTTTGTTTCCCAGCTTTCTTATCCTTTTAACTTTATTGGTCTAACTTGAATCTGATAAGGTTTCCTTATTAGACCTGCCTTGCTGTGACATTGTCACAATCTAGTTATGATATCCTAACGGATCCACCACAACTTAAACAAATTGTATATTTCATCCAGTTCCCAAATGGGAAAATTGAGGTCTGCTCTCTGGATTGACTGCCATTTATGTTTAGTCACTGTCGACTAAAAAATCTACTACTAGCCCTTGATTTGTATGGCCGTGTTATATTTTATCCCTCAGCCATGTGTGACTGTGTGGAAAACAGGGACAATGATGTGCAAAAATAGGCCTAACTGTGTAGGGGACTAAATACAACATGCTATGTCAGGACTAAAAATAAAATGCCAGTCGATCCAAAAATCAGGTGTTAAGTGCACACTTCAATTTGTCAGTGTTTACTTGCAAGTTGGTGATTCATTTTTAACTTCTTAGATTAAATTGCTTGCAAGAAGAAAAAGAAGGCTTTTGTATAACATGAAGGGTGTTCTGAAACAAGGTTTTTGTATGGAACCATACTGACCAACTGTTGATCCAATAAGTTGCCTTATGGCATTAGGGGTTGACAGGGTACTGAACAGACACACAACAGAGATGCTGTCTCACATCCGGCGGTGTACCATGTGTCAGTATGGGGGTGTGCTGTACCAACCCAACTTGACCCATACCTGTAATCAGACAATACAGGTCCGGTACTTAGACTGCAAACCTTGCTTTGAAATTTGATCTTACTCTAGCATCACTATGTTAATTTTAGTGCACCCTCATTTTTCTGGTTGTTCTTTTTGTGTACTTCACATCCTAATTAGGAATTCTAATCTTTGGGTGGAAATGAGGCAGATCCAAGCAAGATCTGAAGAAGATAATTGAGATTGGATTTGGTTTCAACTTTCAAGTTCTTTATTATATTCAGTTTTGATCCTCATCTGTCATTGAACATTGAATAAATAATTTATTATTTTAGTTGATATTATCTCTAATGTGTTCTTTCTTTGCCAAACAATCCTATAAAATATTTAGTTGTATACTATTTGTTTTTGTTAAATCAAGAGCAAAGAGAGAGAAGGGGGAAAAAGAGGTGGATGTCTGGAACAAATCTGAGAGGCCAAGGAAATGGAGGGAAGGGGGACAGGGGATAGAAGTTTGAGGAAGGGTTGCAGGGCATACACTTGGTATGATGTTTTAAGGTGGATATTACTCTGTTTGGTTTTGGGCAGATGAGGTAGTAAGTAGATGGAATAATGGAGGAGATTAGTGGTTGACATATTCAGGAGAAGATGGAGGTCATTGTGTAGCCCAATGGATATGATAAAGGGAAAGGGGAAAGAGTGTGGTGTTAAGGTTTGGCTTGATTCTGTGGTGCATGTGGGTTAAAAAGAGGCAGTAGATGAATAGTTGCGAATTGTGATTGCATATATTTAAATTGGACAGATTAAGTTCTAGTCCTTATTATATGTATAACTAATCATTGAGGAGTGTTGATAGTTGACAAAATATTTATTCCAGTCCTTGGTGTTGTTTGAAATATATTTTCAATTCCTAACCTGTGAGTAAAGTATGCATGATCGCGTATATAATAGGAGACGAGTGTGTCTAGAATGTGCAACATAAACTAAAAGTTAAACAAAATATATTGTGGACCAAGGCATGCTGAACCGATACTGATACCCGTGCCGGTTAGCCACTAGTTTGTTACTGTACCAACACGTGGTACACCATGGCATGCTGGTCATCAGATCGGTACACCTTTTTTCAATTTTTTAATATTTAATGAAATGTAATCAATTTTTTTTTGTTTTTTGAATGATTCTAAGTTTCTAACTATAATTTGATGTTTTTCAATATCTTTTGTTGTTTTTATTAGGGTTAAGATCCTAATTTGATAGTTTTATCATCTGGTTTATCTTAAATAATGCTTCTTGATCCTAAATAGACCATAATTATATTATTAAATGCAATTAAAATAGACCAAGCAGAATATTTGTAAAGAAAATTAGTGAGATACAAAATATACAATCAATTAGATGTAGTTAAAGCACAACATATATACCGACATTTAAAATTTAATAAGTATTGATGTCTCTCATAGAATCATTAATATAATCATGGGGCACATCCAACCACCCTTCAACCACATGGCATTGTAATCCCGTATGCTCATCTTATAAAATAAGCGTCCTGAGTCATAATAGGTCTTGAATCTTGTACTAAAGTTCTAGCTCTAGGAAGTGTTGTCCGTTTGATAATACGGTTGTCAAGAGGCTTATTTGAATATGCCAGTAGTAAAAGCCAATTTATTAGGTACTCCAAGCTACGTAGGATAGTAGCCACCGGAAGACAATGCTTTAGACACACTATATCCATATCCATATGGGTTGTAGGCTATCTATGGCTATGGGTAATAGGATCTAGCATACAACTTGGAACCTGATACTTCTATGGATCTTCTACTCCATATGTGAAGTTATTTGCAGTTGCATCATATCCTCCTGAATGATCTTGAGGAGCTCGTTTCCTGTATGCAATTGTATTCTTGCGGGCTTTATCAGCTCATGCATTGTGGTGCTTATCTTGTATGGCATGTGTAATTTAAAACTCACTGGTGAATCAAAGATCATTCTAGAGCTGTGTCTGATAAACAATGGTCCCATGTCCTCCACCCTCTCCTTGACCATCAGGTCCATGTTCATTAGAACTATCATTGCCACTCTCCCTGGCCTGAGTTTGAGTGAAGGGACTCCTTTACTCTTTCCATCGAGGCTGCAGCTGCATTTTCTTTTCCTTTTAAGCTGCATTGAGTAGCTGCTTGCTTTCCCTTTGTACCTTTTTTGCTTGGTTATGTTAGGAGGATGGATGGTGCCCTTCTAACTAAGTGGACCGGGTAGCATGGTGCCCTCGTTTAAGCATTTCTTTGTCATATCCCTAGGAGGATGTCTCAAACATGGAGCTCTATGACTATCGACTCCCTACTAACCCCTTTGGCTGATCGGCTAGATGAAGCATGGAATGTTACTTTTTGCCCATTGTTTAGTATCCGCCCTAGCCTTCCTCGCTATGAATTGGCTGGTCGTGAAGATGATCTTGGCTCGTTGAGCTTTGGCTTTTGCTGTTAGCCACAAGCCATCCGATCGTGGGATCCTTCTCATCCTGAACAAAATTATTATGGAGTGGATCTATATATTTTAGCTTCACTTCTTCCTGATTGCACTTCAGTCTTAATACCAAATTGTAGTGGGCATATATGAGGTTGTTGAGGCATTTGAGTTAGATGATTCTTCTGCTTGCTATGGATAAGGACAAAGATGACCAGTTGTGCTCATAGCCACTCGAGGAGACTATCTGGGAGGATATGGATGGTTAGCTGCATAAGATTTTCATTGATAGATCAAAAATAAATCCACTATTCAGCTACAAAAGTATGGAAAAACATTATACAAAAGCATTTGAAAAGAATACATATAAGATAGTATCATATTAATAATTATAAAATGTAAGTAATAGTTATAGTTGATATCTAGCATAGCTGGATTCATAGATTTCTTACTTACGGCTAAGACTCCAAAGCTATTAGTGCCCTCCTTAAACATTTTTGTTTGTAGAAAAGAGGAATGCTATAATATGTTAATGATTGAAGATGAGTTAACTTATGCATGCCACTTAAGTTAACTTACCTCTTGTAGACATAGAGCCATAACTTTTGGATCAGGCTCTATTTTGTAAATCACATTGTGCAGGACAGCCAAAAGCTTCTCGTCCATATCAATTTTAGGTATAGTGTACCGGAGCCTCGAGATTGGCTGGTAAGCTGCCAATGGAGATTGTAATTAATTTAGTAAAATATTTACAAACACAAAAGTAGTCAAATTTTCAATATTTTGCTTACCTACTATGTGCAACTTTCTACCCTATGGTACTCCCACCTCTGCTCAATATTGATGTACTGCTAGTCTTGCTTCGGATCTACCTCCTTGATCTAGTCCTTGCCCTCTCTATCATATGATATAGAAAGCTTATCTAAGAAAACCTTTCGATGTCCACGACCTGAAGCACTTCATATAATGGCTTGATAGTTTTTACTTTTTTTTTTTCAGTTTCCTACCAAAATGTCTACCCGTCATCAGGCTCTTCGCATCAAAGTTTGCCATAGTCGGTACCACTATACAGGACGTATCGTATGGTACCAATATGTGGTGCCGCATTGTATCGACACGATATATCGAGCCTTACAATATCATACTATGTATCACACTATAATAGTTTGGTACCAATATTGGATGGACCTTTGCATATTTATTTTCCTACCACTTGATATTAACAAACATCTGATGCAGGCTTACTTTTCTCTTAAGGAGGCTATCAAGTGCAATGTAGTTAGTATCAAACTGTTAGATAGCTAGTTTTAAGATCTCCCCCTATTTACTTCCTCATCCATGGAATGCCAAACTGTCTCGAACTGGATGCTTCGAGCCTTCGAGGTGTGTTGAATCATATTGGCACCTATCGGTGCAGTTTGGGTGTTGATTCGGAACGCCAGCAAAAATAGAGCGAGGGAGGAGGGAGAGAGAGGGGTGAGGGAAGGAGAGGGAAAAGTCAGTGGTGGCCCATCGAGGCTGTCGGAGGGTTGTTGAGGCTGCTGGGTCTCTACCCTTAGCAAGAGAATGATAGAAAAAGAGATGGAGAGAGGGGGAGGGAGAGTGGATGGAGGGGAAGGTGGCGAGGAGGCCATCGGAGGGTTGCTAAGGCCCCCAAACGGCGAAAATTGATCCCACGGTGTCCGTGGGGTTAAAACAAGGGCGACTTGTCCTTATTTCATGTTTTTTTTATTTGTCGACTTCACCGATTTTACCATGAAGTCGAAAATAAAAAAAA
The DNA here is from genome assembly GCA_006176705.1 of Cocos nucifera. Classification (NCBI taxonomy): domain Eukaryota; kingdom Viridiplantae; phylum Streptophyta; class Magnoliopsida; order Arecales; family Arecaceae; genus Cocos; species Cocos nucifera. The sequence continues at coordinate 95,269 of QRFJ01003032.1, forward strand.
ATATGAAACAGAGGGGGGGTCATCCTTGTTTCATCCATGGGGTCGATTTTGGCTATCCGAGGGTCTCGGTGGCCCTCCAATGGCTTCCCTGCCACCTTACCTCACGTCCGCTCCTCTCCTCCTCTCTCTCTTTCTCTCTCTATTCTTCTCTTGCAGAGGAAGCGGAACCTTGGAGTTATTGGTGGCCCTCTAGTGGCCACCGCTAGCGTCTTCACCAACCTTTGCTTCCCTTCTCACTCCATCCCTTCTCTCTCTCTTTTCCTCTTTGGTTCTCCCTCTTCCCCACTTTTGTTTTCGTATTGGTTTGGATCCGCTGCAGTTCAATACAGGGGTATATCGACCTATACCACTGGCTGGCACGAGGTCCGATTCTGAGTCGGCGAACATTGTCCTCATCAATTATAGGACTCATGTATAGTTATAAATAAATCTAGTGACGAACTGGGCTATCTTCATTGTTTGCTGCATCCTACGAGTCTTCCTAATTTCCGTTAACATGAGGTCGATACAATATGCAACACATTAGGTTTAGAAAATGTGGTCGTCGCTCCATCAAGATCTCTCTGGTGGCCTTATATGGTGGCTCGTTATCAATGATGACCTACACAATATTTTCCTCTCCTATTTGGTCAATCACCTCCATCAATTTGAGAATTTACATAGCATCATGCATCTAATCTGAAACATCAATTGACTTCTGAAAGAAAGTCTTCATATCATAGTATATCAAGAAGTTGATGATGCTCCATCTATTAGGACTGATCTAACCATTACACAACCATTAGTTTATGTGGGCCACATGCTCTGGTACAAGGTGATCTACTTCCATGGTTCTTTTTTATTGTTGTTAAGGAGCTTACTATAGAAATCATTTGGTTTTGGAGGATTCACACTTGGATTGATAACTTGTATCAAAGAAATGGCAGACTTATATTACGTGTTATTTGCCATATTTGCTTGGATGTGGTTGAAGTGGAATTAGGATGCAATAGCGCACAACATATCCTTCTTACCCTTCTTCAGCATGGTGTTAATTTTCGGCTGCTTCGAATCCTTGTTAGGGAAGGCATGTGGATCTAGATCATGGATATTATTCTTGATGGAGTCTCCATGGAAGATTTCTTCTTGTTGCCAAAAGTCCCCAGCATATTTGCAATACGACTACTACGTCTACTAATAGCCTTCCTAGCTGAGGAAGTCCTAAACTCTGGATCTACCTTGCCAATCCCAAAACCAGAGTCTGACTTGTATTGTGAGGGCTCAAACCAAGCCCTCTACTTGGCCACCTCATCCTACTGTCATGGTTATGCAGGATCATCTAGAAAGCAGTTTGGATCGGTGCCTAATCATCTACAGTGGAGGTCTCTAACTCTTTGGAGTGAGAAAGATGACTCTAGCACTTGGTGATCCACCTCTGGCCTATTTTGGGCAGCCCTTTCATATGTTGATATGAAATTAGCAAATTGCTTCTTTATTAGCTGCCGGATCTTTTGTGGGTATTTTCGGCACATGGATACATCGGGGTAACTACCAACTAGGTGTTGCTTCAGTCTGGTTAATCCTTATCCCTTAAACTCTATGTTGCAGCAATTGTATATTTAGTGGTGCCAATCTGAGAGAATCTATCCATAATTTCAACTAATGTCTTCAAGATTTGCCATATCGGTTGGTACTGTATGGTACTAGGCATACTGTACTATATTGGAACCAAATTGGTGCGTAGTCTTGAAAGGTATTAACACTCGCTATGTCTCGTTATCTCATATCATACCGCATATTGATATTGTAATAGGATGGTACTGGTACAGGATCCGATACTAAGATAGTAAATCTTAAATGTCACGCTTTAGATCCTTTCTCGGTAGATCAATTATTGCATGTTTCTCGAGCACGTCGGTTTATTAATTATTTAAAAATAGTAAAATTTCACTATGATGGAAAAGTATGTTTTCTAATTCAAAAAATACTTTGGAATTGTCTATACATAGTACCAATTTTTCATATTTTTTATATTAATTATATATTTTTAATAATTTTTAAATTAAAAAATAATTTTATATATCAAAAATTTGGAAAAATATATTTTCTATCTCATGAAAATATATATTTAATTTAAAAATTACAGATTTAATAAAAATTAATAATTTTAATGTCATTATGTATATCATTCATAGATTTACAATATATCATGAAATCTTACCAAAATAAAAAATTTTGACATGACCTCCCCAATCTTGCCTAAAAAAGAAAAAACAAGGACAAAATAAAGAGGGGGAGAGGGAGAATACCTTAAAATAGGGTTAGATCGTGGTTTTGACTTTCGAAATCGTGGTTTTCTCTGACTTTTATGGGATTTTTTAGGGAAGAATGAAGAGAATAGACATAAGGAGGCTCGAGCACTTCGCTATCTTCTCAACTTGTTGCTAATCCCTTAATCCTAAGATTTGTGAATAAGATGGATTTGACATCTATGCACATAACCACACCCAACACTTGTGCCCAAAACCATGTGACATAGGTTTATATCTAAAGTTAAAAGACAATACATATGAAGATTATCATACAAATTACAAAGTGCTAATATGGTTGACATCTATGAAATTTCATTTAATACATAAACATAAAACATATCCATGTATTTAAGCAAATTAGTCATTCTGAATTATCCATTGGTTTATGGATTTGGATGTGGGCCATATTATGGTCAATCCCAACTAAATAAGCTATCAGCTATTGAATTATCTGTATCAGAGTATTTGGTTCATTTCAGTTATGGACAAGGTCACTTAATCTTGAGCATTGTTGTTATTTGAAACAAAATTAAGGATTTGGGTCGATATGTATCAACCAGTTGCATGATGGTACTCCTATCATTAGAAAACTAGACAAACATTGGTGGATCATGCATCCACCCTTGTGAAGTTGTATCTGCCTATACTCAAACCTCCTCAATCATATATGTTTATCTTAAAAATAAATGATGTGTTGCAAGGTTTGCTGTACCCGGTATACCATATCGTACTAGTATGCAATCTTGTATTGTACTGATACTCGGTATGCCTCGCTGTCTTATACTGTATTGCATACTGACACTAATAGAATGGTATCGGTACGGCTTCCAATATCTAGATGGTGAACCTTGAATTAAGTTGGTCAACATGTGGTGAAGGGCATAGGCTGCATGTCAATAATTAAATGGACTTGAAGGAGATCCAAGCAACAAGATGTGAACATGTAGTCAACATGCTCACATGAAATAGTGGGGAGCATAATCTGAAGGATTTCTAGGTGATAGGCATGCAAAATTCATCTCATGAACATGGCGTAGCGGAAAGCATATATGAAAACTTTTTCATACAAAAGCATGTAGATCTAATCTATATCACCTAAAGATCGATTAGCATGCATAAATAAATTTTAAACATGGATCTAAAATCAGAAATAAAGAGGAAATATTGATTACTTTAATCGCTTTTCCATCTTCTTGTTGGATCCTATCTTGCAGCTGCCTGGGGTTTCGGATGTAGCCGTGTAAGCGCCCGGCCTCTACTGGTATCTACATGAAGACGACCTGATCGAAGCACCGAGGCCATTGGAGTGCTAGCACCTCGCATGCCTCGCTCCTTAGCTTGGATCTGGATCTCCTTCTATTTCTCAAAGAATGAAATCCTATAGCACGAACTCTTCGCGCTGAACTATCAGGATCTCTGCAAAACACCTTGAAGAACTTTTTCTTCTTCTCTTCCTCTCTCTCTAAGACTCTCTTTTACTCTCAGATTTGATCTAGAGATGGAGGTATGGCGTTAGATCTTGATCCTTCTTCTAAATCTCGAAGAAGAAAAAATCTATATACGAACCTTTTGCGTAGATCCGTAGGATCTTTTTAGGAACACCAAGAAGAGATGAAGAACTCTTCTTCTCTTCTGTCTCTAAACCCTCTCTAGATCAAATCTATAGAGGTTATGGGCATGGAGATGGAAGAAAAAAGAGGAGGCATTGAGACTTTGTGGCAAGAAAGACTAGCGCACACGCACTTCCTTGCACATGCCTCTCTTTTTCTCTCTTTATTTGTCGCACAAATCCCAAGTTCCATGCCCCAAAACCTGATAAGAGGATCCTAATTCAAATACAAATTTGGTTAGGATCAAAACTCATCATAAAAGTGTCCAAACCCTAAGGGGAGGCACCAACTAGTGCCTCCGCTACATCTCATGCGCGCCAAGAGAAAGGACATTGCTTTTCAGCACCCCTCTCTTATATCTACATGAAAATAAAAGAGAGAACCCTAGGGAACTAGGGCTAAGGTGGTCTAAATCAATTGGGTTCAATTTGGATTCAATTCTAATCGAATTCGAGTCCGAATCAAATTAAATTCAAAAAGGCTATCAAACCTGATTTGAAAAGGTCAAATCTGATCCAATCAGGATTGAAATCCAAGTCCAATTTGGATAATTAAACCTAATTAGCCTTAAATTAATTCAAGCTCAATTAAATTAAATTTGATTTAAATTAATTATGACTTGATCCATAATTTAATCAGGTCCAATTGAATTGCAACACTTGCAATTAAGTCCCTCATGCTAACAATCAGCGGTTACTAAATTTGTAATCTTTACAAATTAGTAGTTTCTAAATTCAAACCATCAATTCAATTGATAATTTGATAATGATCCAAGCCATTGATCAGGACGAGCTCCTTTTGTGTGTGACCCCTCAAGTTCGATTTCGTCTGGTAGTGAGATATATCATGATCTCTATCACAGTATCATTGAAACTCTTTTCGATGCACCGGAATGATTCTAACTCAATCCAACAAGGATCGTTGATCCGAAAATGATCCTAGTGAATTCTCATAATCCATTAATGACGTCTAGCAGCATGTAGTGGCAATCTAACAGAATAAAAGAATGAATCTCTAGGTATAGTTATCGTATGATCAAGTCTTCTATCAAGAGTTCCAACAAGATGCAGGTCATGGAACCTCGTTAAAACCTAAGCATCCATCATATGCCAAACTTAATTAGCTCGAGTCCAATCGTAAATCCCATGGAAACTTCTTTCCATAATCATGCTACTGTAGCCATAGATTTATGAACTCAGTCTCTTAAGTTACATAAGATTACTTCCGATAGATCTCCTATAAGTGCACTCCTACTTCTATAGTGAACCTACTGTATCCAACATTCACTATAATGACTCATTGAGTACAATATTTATGTGTAGTCAAACTACAACAATCCCACTATGAGCAGTCAAGGCACCATGGGTCAAAGAACTACAAACACAACTATAGCATCGAGAAATCACTGACGAGTGAGTAGGCATCCATGTGACTTCTCGTTCTTGGTCACGCTCAGTACCGTTGATCTATATCAACCACCTGCACTCACTCCAGTGTCCCCATACTATAAACTCAAGACCCGTCTATCCAAAAGGAAAGTGATCCGTGCACCAGTCTAATAGGATCTATCACCATCCCCATGATGATCATTGACCGGAGCAGTTTAGGAATTAATCTATAATGACACGTCTTAAATTCTCAACTCTTGAGAATGTGTCATTGATTATTAATTCCTTGGACGATTCTAGGACACATTACTCTAGAATGAAAATAATTGCCTATAATTTTAATTTTAATAAATCAAATACAAATGTGTTCTGGAAAATTATAATGTATGTGCCAACAATTGGCTTTCCAGGTCACACATCTAAGCATAATCCTAGTAGAGCATGATCCTGGCATGATAAAGATGGAGCCATTAAATGTGGGTATGGTGGACAAGTCCACTTCATGACTAGATGGGTGTCACTGATGCTAGGAACAATGTTGTCAAAAGCAAAAGATGCCCGTAAGCATTTAGGACTACTATATTGCCTGAGGCACTAGGTGCCAAAAAGGCACTCATATGAAGAAAGCAAGGTGATAATCAGTGAAAGTTCAATAAATGCATTAGAAATAAATGTTAACAATACAAATGTTATAGGGTTAATTGCTCAAGTTTCCATACCCTAAATCATAATCGCAATGCTTTGGTAACTCAAAAATTTCACTGAAAAAAAATCACTCAGGTGACTTGTAGCATTCACTTTGCCTTATTGCGAGGCATACTTCACAAGACCAATTCAAAAGGAGCAATGTTATTGCAACATATTAGTTGACCTTTTGAGTGAGATCTCTATTTTACCAAAGCATATTTCAGCATATAACTGCCTTGAACATTAAATATCACGTTTCACCTCCTTCAAAAATACTAGATTGAAATATATTTTTGGATGACATGTTGTTAAGCAACAGTCAAAATAAACCATTGGACATCTAAATTTGCTTTAAAATTCAAACATCATAATGATATACACTTTCCAAAACAAGTTTGATGTTTCTAAACACCACATAATATGGCAAAGTAATCATTGGACATTTAAGAGTAGTCCTTCATTGATAAGACCAAAATAACCCTTAAACTAACAAAGCTCTAAAAGAAAACAAGATAGGAAAAATAATGCTAGACATGGCAGAGGCACTTGCGCGAATGCCTCTTGCTTTGTCTTAAGTCCCCAGTGCTTGAGTGTTGTCTTATTAAACTTGCATTGCCTAGGGATTTTTGAGGCATTCCAGGGCTTTTACCTTGCCTGAGCGTCTCGGTGAGTACCTGTAATACCTTTAACAACATTGGCTAGGAAGTGAGAGAGCGTGAGCTCCCTTTTGCATGTTGTTGTTGTCCGTCATAAGCAACTCCTTATAGTAGAGTGTGGACTTGCTATATGGTTTATTCTTACCAAGTGCCAACTATCCTCCTTTTAACCCTTCCCTGGAATGGAGGTTTCTCATTTTATCTTGTATTTTTCATCATTCCTACACATAAATTACCAAAAATCTCTCTCTATTTGGTAGGAAAACTCAAGAACCAACCTGCTTTTTCTAGAATTTGTGAATCTATGGAGGCAATGGAGCTGCAAATTGTGGTTCTCTAACAAATTAGATCCCTTGGTCAGCGGAGGGAGTTGACCTGGCATGTCATGAACCTAATTGCGCTGCATTTGTGAGCTTGATGTTCTATTTGGTGCGAAGAATATCATCTGTCTAGTGGGACTGACTCACAATATTAACAGAATGTTTATTGACAGTCATATATTGTTTTAAGAGTTCAGAAGGTATAATGACCATAAGAAAGTATTTTACTATATGAATCCTTTGGTCTACTTGCAACAGTTGAGTGTGGTCATTAATAAAACATAAAAACTTTAGTTTCTGCATATTCCCAGTCTTGAACTTTATGGAATCTGAAATTATGGTACCTTGCCCTGTGAATCCTTCAGTCTACTTGCAACAGTTGAATGATTTTATTAATGTAAAAACGTTTAGATTTATTTTGTCTTGGGCTTCTTGAAATTTCCAACTATAACTTTGGGCAAATTCAAAAACTCTACCACTTTATGATTTGCATGATGCATCACAAACAATGGATGTGTACTGAGATAGACCTTTATCTTTCAATGTGGAGCCCAACCAGAAGGCAATCTTCTTACATATGCCACTGCAAAGCTAAGTAGTATTGGGACTTCAGATCACTAATCACTAGTGTGTGTTTACTCTTGTTTACATTTTTCGCTTTATGTTTATTTTACTTAGTCCTTACTCGTTATGTTTTGTAAGGACATAGTTAATATTGATTGTTATTTTGATGACTTTGTATATTGGTTTATATCATGGCAGTAACCAGCCTCAAATTACAGTAGTTCTACAGGGACAGGCATTACCATGGGAGAGGGCCATCCCTGTTTTTCCATGGATTGCGTCAATGCAATGCCCTTTATCCCAACTTTCGGGATGGTGAATGCCCCCATCCCATCCTGGTCCATCTCCCGGCTCACCCTGCCCCAACACTTGGGAAGGTGCCTGCCCTTTATCCCAACATTCGGGATGGTGAATTGCCCCATCCCATCTTGGTCTATTTCTCGACTCGTCCTGCCCCAGTATTTTGGAAGATGCCCCATCCTGACACTTTGCGATGGTGGGCCACCCTGTTGTCCCACTGGTATTTAGAACCTTTGTACAGGAAGATAGAATAGTTCTGTTGCATACTGATGACTTTGACATCTCATGTAAATGTTTAATCGCCAGACATAGCAAATTTGGTCAATTCTACATGGTTGCAGTTTACTTTGTTTCTAGACATTGACAGTGTGGTTTTGTTTTTGCAGAGTACTGCCCGTGAAGTTAAGCGTTTGGATTCCATAACCAGATCTCCTGTCTATGCCCAATTTGGAGAAGCATTGAATGGTCTTTCAACTATCCGTGCATATAAAGCATATGATAGAATGGCCAACATTAATGGTAAATCAATGGACAACAATGTTAGATTTACACTTGTGAATATGAGCGCAAACCGATGGCTTGCTATTCGTTTAGAAACATTGGGAGGCATCATGATCTGGTTTACAGCAACCTTTGCTGTTATGCAAAACCAACGGGCAGAAAACCAGAAGGCTTTTGCATCAACAATGGGTCTACTTCTCACTTATGCTTTGAATATTACCAACCTATTGACTGCTGTTCTGCGACTTGCAAGTCTTGCTGAAAATAGTTTAAATGCTGTCGAGCGAGTTGGAACGTATATAGAATTGCCTTCTGAAGCTCCTACGATTATGGAAAACGATAGACCACCTCCAGGTTGGCCATCATCTGGAACTATAAAATTTCAAGATGTCATTCTTCGGTACCGGCCAGAACTTCCTCCTGTCCTTCATGGCATTTCATTCACGATTGAAGCAAGTGAGAAGGTTGGAATAGTTGGTAGGACTGGGGCTGGAAAGTCTAGCATGATTAATGCCTTGTTTCGGATGGTGGAGCTGGAAGGAGGAAAAATATTCGTTGATGATTATGATGTTTCAAAATTTGGTCTTTGGGATTTGCGGAAAGTCTTAGGGATAATACCGCAGGTGCCTGTTCTATTTTCAGGTATGTTATTTCTGGTATCCATATAGAATATCTAATTAAAGACAAATAACAATTCTTGTTAAGATGTTATAATAGGAATGTCTTGAACGTTATATTTCATACTGAAAGAACCAGTGCATCACTGTCTTGTCTAGCTATGTCTACCTTTTTATTTGGGAGACTTTTACGTATGATTTTGACCTCTTCTACAGAACATATAGTTTCTGATATACTCTATTTGCATATATTAAGAAAAGTTCTTGATATCCTGTGAGAGTGGTTATACCTTGTTTCTTCTGAACATCACAGATATGTTAGGTTACTTGATTTATCCTCGTGTTGTTAAACTTAACTATCACCATGAAAATTCTTAGGTGATCGTGAAGTTAAAGTAAGGCTGGTTGGTTCTTCCATGATGGTTTTTTTATCTGTAATTTTGGAGATGTTTCCACTATTAACTCGTATATCCAGAGCACAACATCTATTTTAACTGCTTGGACATGAAAACTCATGTATTTCTGAATTGCATATGCAAAATTATAGGAAAATAATATTTTGTTCCCCCCATTTCTACAGACTGTACACTGCAGAATTGTTTTTTTAAGGATAGATTACTGAATTGTTCATATGGCAGATTACTTTGGGTTTTTGATATTGCAAGCCTGTTGACTTAAATAACCTAATGATTTTTGTTTTTGGATATGATTGGCTATTTGGATCACCAGTCACTATGAAAAAGCATAAGATAGTTGTTTATGTCAACCTAAAAGTACACTTTTATAATAGCTGTTTGAAGTTATGGGTAAATTGCTTTGGATGATCCTGCCGATTCTTAAGTTCCTGTGACCTCTAGTTTGCTAGACAGATGCAAAATTAACCCATTTTTTAAAGAACAAATGGGGAACACTTGAGTTCCATCAGTGTTCCTTATTGTATTCTTTAGGCCTATCTTTTCAAATTTTCATTCTGTTGCCCATGTATGTGTCCAGGAACTGTGCGATTTAATCTGGATCCTTTCAGTGAGCACAATGATGCAGATCTTTGGGAGGCCTTAGAGAGGGCACATTTAAAAGACGTCATCCGGAGGAATCTATTGGGTCTTGATGCTGAGGTATTGAAATGCCAGCTTTTGTTGTTTTAGCAGTCTTTTATCTGGTCGAATAACATACATTTGCAATGGCTCCATGGTCCCTCTTTCTTTTTCCTCCACATCTTTTCATAACTTATGTCTGGTATGGATACGCACATCTTTGTGGCATGAATATTGCAAAATTTTTTTGTTGATGTGATGTAGAAATCTTGTCATAAAAAGAAAGCAAAAAAAGCTTTCATTTGCTCACTAGGCAATTTATTATATGAAGTTGTGGAATCAAAAAGCAAAATTTATATTTTTACAATACAAGGACAATATACAATATTTAATGATTTCAGAACCTTTATAGGTTTTAACATGTAAATATTTGAATTATATTGTTTTGATTTTATTCTGCTGGTGCCCATTGGATGCTAAAAAAATGCAGAATACATTCATTTGCTAATAATATTATTTTCTTTTTTGTTGGTGATTAAGTAATTAGGCTCTTTCTGAAGTCTATTTGTTTTAGTCAGTTATATCTTTAAAGATAGATTGACATGCTTAATACGCATTGATACAGATAACTAGGTTTCTTCTTTGTTCATCAAGTTAATTGTAAATAAGGTATCGACTTAATTCTTTGACCTTCCAATTTCCCCAGGTTTCTGAGGCAGGGGAAAATTTCAGTGTTGGACAAAGGCAACTGCTGAGTCTTGCTCGTGCATTGCTGCGGAGATCAAAAATTCTTGTTCTCGATGAAGCAACAGCGGCTGTGGATGTTAGAACTGATGCACTTATCCAAAAGACAATCAGAGAGGAATTCAAGTCTTGTACAATGCTCATCATAGCCCACCGTTTGAATACTATCATTGATTGTGACCGCCTTCTTCTCCTTAATGCTGGTCAGGTATGACTTAAATTACAGTTTTTTGCTATGCAATCATTTAGCTGGCATGTCTCCATCCATGTTCTCTTTCTTTTGGGTTGGAGATATTAGTTGCATATGTTTATGGTGTGTGCTTGGGGAAATTTAACATGCTTTTGAGTAGTTTTTTTGTTTAGGACTACAAAATTGACTTTATAACTCTTTTTGCGATGCTCTGTAGCTTCTATATAAACTGAGACTTGGATTTGGTAGACTAGGGGTTGACATTTATTTTTTTGGCAAACAGTGGAGTTAGTGGGCTTATAGACACCTCAGGCTTAGAAAGCTAGGTCTAAGCCATGCGGGAGATGTGTAAGTATATTCTGTCTACACGCCCAAACATACGCACATGCACGCACGCACGCACGCACACACACAAAGAATCTTGTACAGAGGGCATTAGTGCTTTATTTGGATTATATCAGCCATACCAGAAACATAAATGCCCAACTCTTTGAGGCTGGTTATGTAGATTCTTCTTCACCATTTATTCCACCAGCCATGCTCTGACATTGTTAGCTTTTCCAGATCCTTCCTCACAAGTTCATTCATATGAGGCCCTTTCTTCACATTTTTTTATCCTCGAAACTGGTCCAAATTTTTCTCCTAATGGGGGCTGCCTTTCATCATTGCACCTGCACATACCATTTTGGACGGTACGAACCTATTAATTCTCCATGAGTGCAATTCTTAACCTTTCTCTAATGTACTTGACTTTAACCGTTATAACTTGTGGTTGACTTATTGGACATGCAAATCTATGTTGTAATGTCTGATGTGTTTCTAGCATGAACCATGTCGTCTTGTGGCATCAGAATGCTTTCATGATTCTATATACACTACATGCATATTCATGTATGTTGATGTGTACGCCTGTTATTTTGTCTGGTTATTTTAAACTTGAAGTATCAAAAATCCCATTTTTGTGTTTCTTAATGAAAAGTTTGGGTGGGCGTTTTTGTGCAGATCAGAATTCCTATATCCTTGACACCATGCTGTTTGACCATATCATAGTTTGTTTTATTATATTTTAACCTTAGTATTTTCATGTACGTGCTTTTCTGGAACAACCTTTCTTCTTAAGAAATGGTTTGGTCATCCAATGACAGTCTATGGTTCTAACTGGTGTTCACAGAAGATACATCATCTGTATGTACTAAGCAACATAATATCAAGTCCTAATATTGCTGATTGTTTTCCACGGAAGATCATGCACCTTAAAGCTTCTACTTACAAAATTGTGAAAATTTGGTACACAAACTTGTTTTTGTTATCTATTTTCTCTTGTTGGCAAGTATGTGAAGAAATTATTTGTTTTAACGAGTTTTTGTCATTAGAGGGGAGGCCATGGTGCAATGGTAAGGTTGCTTGATTGCGACTTGGGTGTCATGGGTTTGAAACACGGAAATAGCATTGCTGTACGCAGGGTTAAGGCTGGGTACATTTGACTGTTTGGTTCGAGTGTTGGCACTGGATGCCCTTTTCTTTTAATCATTTGTCAAAAAATGTTAAATAGTTAACTATGAATTCTGTCCTTATGAGGAAATAATGAAGCCACGTGCAATCAAATTTCAAGAATCCACATTAAAATGCTGAATGTCATCAGGTCAGATCTGCTTGATAACTTTCCTAATAGAATGTGTTGTTATGTGTACTCAATGTGTTTGCCTAATTAGCATGTGTATGAAACCTGTTAGTCTATAACTATATTTGCTTGTTAACATGTAAATGAGTTTGCTTGTTTGGTGCATGAGTTTTCATGAGTCCAGTTTTGTTTACTCAAAGAGTATAGTTCTTTAAAGATTATGATTTGACATATTTTTCCATATTCATTGACTCTTTCTGCAGGTATTGGAATTTGACACTCCAGAGAGACTTCTCTTAAATGAGAATAGTGCTTTCACCAAGATGGTTCAAAGTACTGGAGCTGCCAATGCTCAATATTTACGGGTACCATCACAGTGCATTTTCTTCCTTTATTTTCTTTTATTAATTGCTGAAAAATGATATTTTGGATACTGATATTTTCTCCTTGCATACATGGTTATATACCTAATTTCCCATGATTTACTAGATATATGATTTAAGTAGCAGCTTAGGAGACTAATCTTCTTTCTTACTCCTTTCTAACATAATCATTTTACCTTAAATTATGGTTCTCTTTTGTTTCTTTCATTTTTTTTGATTTCTTTCATTTCACTAGTTCACATCTGTTCTTATTCACGACTCACGAGGGTGCCACAGGCGTCACAATGGATGGAGCCTTGTGCATTAGGCTATCTTTTTTATATCGGTTCTTAGTCAAAATATAGATTGAAGGAAGAAAATAAAATAAATTTTTGGTTACATTACATGGTGATGCCCCTTCAGTAATGAAATAGAAATTAAATGTTTTATATCGGTTCTTACTCAAAATATAGGTTGAACACCCATTTTTTTAGAAAAACTGTGTAGAATATCTATTATATCCTTAATAAATATAAGACCATTACCTTTTGCTCCTAAACTTTATATAAATAATAATATTATATTTATATAAATATAAATATAATATTAATATATTATAATATAACATTAAATAATAATAATTTATTGCATTAATATAATACTAATATATATTAATATTATATTAATATAAAATTAATATCTTAATATAGTAAATTTATTAAATATAATATTATATTAATATAAATATTAATGTATTAATATAAATACTATATTAAATTATTAATATGAATAAAAATATTATATTAGTATAAATATTGAAATATGATAAACATTATAATATTAATATTAATATAAATATTATATTATATTCATATAAATATTATTATTCAGTATTTCATCATAACTATTCATTAATATTTTTCAAAATCTTAGCTGTGGATCTTAAAAGGATATTTTTGGAAAGAAAAAAGCACCATCAATTCTCATCCCGTGGGAAGTTCCAAAACCCACCTCTATCATGGGTTTCCACTTTACATGAAACATGAGAAGTGTCTTCCGATGGAAAGAGATTTTTTCATTATCTCTCGTCTTAAAACTCCAACCAAACAAGAGACCCTTTCTCCACTTTGTAGGAATTGCCTCTTCCCCCTCCGCTTCTCGTGAACCAAATGAGTCCTAAAAAAGTCTCATGCACATTGACAATGAACAAGATGTGCGGCCTAATCTCATTAAAGTTTGGGCTTAGGTGATTCCTTTAAGGGGCTAGGTCTCCATTATTGCTATTAGGCATTTGGTGCTTTCTTGGTGTCAAGTTCCAACTTTTATGTAGTTTTTACAACTAAAAGCCAAATTCTAAAAAAAAATATTATTAGAATGCTACCTTTTAAAATTAAAAGTAAACAACTTGCCCACTTTCACCCAAGGATTTAGGTCTTGGCGGGATATCTTGTGGGACACCAAGATGAGGTACCATTCCATGTGTCGGCATAGGGCCGTCCTACTCATGTTAACATCTCAATCATGACATTTTAGGACAGGAGGGATGGGGCGGGATGGCGGCGCGTCCTGTTCCATGGTAAAACCAGGACAGTTCCGTCCCACGGGATTTAAAACTTTGCTTTCACCTTATTAAGATGTCTCTCTCTCTCTGACCCACACTAGACAAAAAGCATGCATGCATGCTCTTCCATGCAGACATGCATTCACATACACGGAGAGATAGATGGAGAGAGTGAGGATGGTTGATTTTACTTATTATCTTATTTTGATGCCAATCAACCATTTTGATTTTATCATATATTTAAATAACTGCTAGCATGTATTTTAATGCCTGAGAAATTAAAATAAACCGAGTTTGGTGATTTTCATTATTATCTTCTGTATCTATGTTAATGAAGCATTTATTGTAAGGTTTCTGCCTTCATATTTTCAATTGTTTTGCTTATTTATTGCATATTCTAATCTGTATCTATTCTCTGCATTGGAAAAAATATCAACAGAGTTTAGTATTTGCGGATGCTGAGAACAGATCCAGGAGGGAGGAGACCCAGAAGCAGGAAGGTCTAAAGAGATGGTTGGCTTCTTCTCGCTGGGCAGCTGCAGCACAATTTGCACTTGCAGTCAGCCTCACATCTTCACAAAATGACCTTCAACAACTACAGATTGATGATAATAACAGCATACTTAGGAGAACAAGGGAAGCTGTTGTCACACTCCAGAGTGTTTTGGAAGGGAAGCATGATAACGAAATTGAAGAGACATTGGATCACTATGAGATCCCTAAAGATAGATGGTGGTCATCTCTCTACAAAATGGTTGAAGGTAAATTTTCTCAATAACCGCGCATTTTAGGGAGACATTTCCACGAACCAGTTCTAAATAGCAGCCTATTTTTTTTATTTATTTGTAGGCCTGCATTAGATTCAACATCACTCCACTAGACCTGATACCAGGTCTGGTTGATGTGTAGATTACTTTTTAAGTATGTCTATGTGCATAAATATTCATGTAAGCTCACACAAGTAGCATTCACGTGGGAATTCACGAAGGACCACAACATTTCTACGAAAGTCTGCAGTATCTGTGGGATGCATGTCAATCATATTTGATCCATCCTTTCAGGCTCACTATATATATATTACTAATTGAAGCAAAACATCAACCGGTCCATTCAGTGGATTGTGATACATGTTAGATGCTACAGTTACTGGCATTTTTCATGTGATGTTTGTTACTTTCAGGTCTTGCAGTGATGAGCAGATTGGCTCGTAACCGGCTTCAACAACCAGAATACACTTTTGAGGACAGACGACTCGATTGGGACCATTTGGAGATGTAGGATGCGCGACCAACCAGATTTCCAATTTGAATATTGAAGTGGTACATTACATGGGAAAAGTTGTTGTGCTATAGGCCGTTTTTCCTGCTGTTATCTGACAAGTTCATACAGGCATATTTTGAAAAAAATGCTTGATAGATGTACCACTTGACTAAATTTTGGTGGTGCTCGCTTTCGGTTCTCAAACGTGACCGTCGGGAAATGCCAGTTGTAGCTATAACAATAGCGGATAGACTATACACGTGCAAGAACTTGTTTGACGGTGATCTTGTTCCCTAAAAGGTGGTAATGCTTTTCGCGGAAAGCGTTGTTAGGACAGATGCAGGGATTGCTATTGGTAAATATGATATCTTTTTTAAAATTTGTTCTTATTATTTTTTTTGGGAATGCGTGTAACCCCGCCCTTTATAGCTTAATTGCATATAAAGATCCGTAATTTTTTTTTAAAAAACAGGATCTCAACTTTCCATTAACATACTACTATTTGTTGCATTGCTTCTCATTTCTCCTGGAAGCTTGGAGCTTCTAGCGTCTTAGATATGCTTCTCAACATGGTAATCGTCGAATTCAAAGTGTCGTCATGGTTGTTGGAATGTTTTTAACAATATGGCAGCAATGTTAAGAAGAAGTTTAGTTCGCTAGCTAGAAGCGAGGGGAAATAAGAAGAAACGTAATAAGAATTCCATTGTGATTAATAAAAAGCTAAGGGGAATATCTCAGGTAAATCTCTTGATTAGCAAATACATGAAGGAGGGCGTTTTTTTTTTCTTTAAAAAAAAAGAAAAAAAAGAAAAAGGCACTCCCATCTAAGCCATGATTATTATGTCTGACACATTATGTTCGAGAATCATGAGGAAGTTATTCCACGAAGGCCTGTTTGCATGGTTCGCCCAAAATCCCATGGAATTCATGGTCCAACCTAGGTTTATAGATTAGGCTTGGTTTATTTAATAATTTTCCAAGATCATCTTTTGAATGGACTGGTTCGAATTCTATATAGAGAAAAAAATAATATTATTATAGTTCATTGTTTTCTGTGGGATTTGGACCAGCCAGATCAAAGGTGGTTCTACATGATTATTAAATAGGTTAAGTCTGGTCTATAAATTTATATTTTTAGTGGTTAAGCCATAAATTTTGTATGATTTTGAGTGCAACTATCCAAATAGGCCCTAAGAGCTTATTTGGGTGATCATTGGATTCATGGATTGGGCTTTTTAGGCATGGCCTAACACCTCCAAATCTTGTGGGGAAGGAAAAAAATAAGAGTAATGCTTTCTACACCGTGTACGAGTGTATTGGATGATCCTATTCCAACACGTAGCTACGCTTTCCAACGTGCATTTAATGTTCTACATTACTCAAAATTTTGGATGATGAAAATATTTTTTTTCAAAAATTATGACATTCATTTATAAAAATTATGACATCTCTTCATAAAATTATGACTCCTGCAGAAAAAATAATATTTTTTTTCAGAATGTCATAATTTTTGTGAATGGGTGTCATAATTTTTATGAAAGGATATCATAATATAGTGGAAAAAGAAAAAAATAATGGATATGTGTGAAAAGAATATTGTGATACCTCTTCACAAAAATTGTGATATCTATTCATAAAAATTACGACATTCCTTCATAAAATTACGACACTTCTTCACAAAATTATATTTTCTGTAGGGATGTCATAATTTTATGAAGATATGCCATAATTTTTATGAAAAGATGTCATAATATGATAAAAAAAATATTAAATATATGTGAAAAGAACGTTATAACATCCTTTCCCAAAAATTATAACATCCATTCATAAAAATTATGACTCCTTCATAAAATTATGATACTCCATAAAACTATATTTTCTACGGGGTGTCATAATTTTGTGAAGAGATGTCATAATTTTTGTAAATAGATGTCATAATTTTAGAAAATTTTTTTTTTTATCATCCAAAATTTTGAGTGTTGCAGAACATTAAATACATATTGAAAAGTGGTGGTGGCTATGTATTTTAATAAAATTATTCGATATAATTTATGTTAGTTTTTCTACACGTGTAGCTAGAATTACTCAAAAAGATAACCCTCTGTGGGTCTTATTTTCTTCTTACCGTTTGAAAGCCTACATATTGGGAGTTATGAGGCTAGGACAGGCCCTTAGAAGACGTGGGCTCGGTAGGCCAATGGGCCCAATTCTTTTAGGATATCCATGGAAGAATATCTAAATTGGCCCTTAATAAAATTGTCATAATTACTCATTAGCTTTGTGAACTAGCCAATTTGTTGCCTCAATAACTTCATGTAGAAGTCAAGCAGTGGAAGTCATCAGAGAACTCGTGCTTGCCAAATATCTGGTAGGAATGGACGGTGAGAACCTTTTGCATGGTTTAAGCAACCATGGAAGTCGCACCATGGACCATAGTCGCCAACATGATCTCAGCTTTCTCTAGGAACTGAAATATGTGAAAGCTATCCAAATGTACAATAATAATGCCACTAAAACGGTCCTGATGACTTGCATGGAAAATGCCCTGTCCACTTTCTCTGACCATAGAGAGGGTCAACAATGATGGACTATCATGCCCTTAGTTTGTGTTTGTAAGCCAAGAATAGCGGCAACAGTCGTATACTCATAAAAAATTCTTCTCACAAGCATGCAAGATATCTCATTACGATATCACTAAACAAACAACTGAGATAATTTAAATAAAAATAACTAAAATCAAAATTAATTAACTAACAAATCCAATTGATAAATAAAATTTAAAAGTCTTATATTTATAGAACCTCAAATAATAGTCCTATAAAATATAGTAATAAATCTAAATTTAAATTATATTAATACCATCAAATCTCTCTTCTAATCTTCCTTCTAAAGCAGTACCCACATTTGTAGCTAAATATCTGAATGTAAAAAGAAAGGGAGAATAATGAGCTTGATAGCTAGTAAGCAATGAATAAGTTAACTAGATAATTCATATGATAATATAGAATATAATAGTCAAAATATAATTTATCATTAATCTATGTAAAAGCATAATCAATTTATTTTAAAAATATAAGTCCGAAAAGTTTAATATCTTTAAGATATTCATATATATAAGTATAATTTTTATTTAAAAATTGATCATATTTAATAATTTGATTCAAAAGAAATTCAATGCAACTCATCAATTTTTTAACCGTGACTACATTTATATCCTATGGTTAGGCTGAAATAATATACTTATATCCAATGGCTGAAATCAGAATCACCATACTTATATTCTATGTCGTACTAGAATATCCTATTATATATCCTGAAGCATGATCCTAAGTACAATACTTATCTTATGTCGAACGGATACCATACTTATTATGTTGTGGCGAGTTAGAAATTGAATCATAAGCTTAGTAATAGTTTAAGAGGTTAATGCATAACTCCAATTGACAAGTTAAAACATGGTTGCTAAAGAGTCTCAGATTCAATTCATATCAAATTTTTTTCAAATATATTTTATAATCAAATCAAATTATACATATACAATATCAAATCAGTAAATAATTATAGCAATAGTCCAAGAAATATTACTTCAAAATTTCATTCAATTTCTATTCAAAATATATTTTCATAAAATTTAATAATCAAATAAGTCAAGTAATAATTTATTATATATATAAAATAATATTATATAAATAAAAAATATAGAGAAAGTAAATTATTACTTACTTCAAATGTACTCTAATTAATCCAAATAATTTTAATTTTTTTTAAAATATTTAATTTATAGATCATATTGCAATATCCTACTTTAGATATCTTTTTATCAAAATGACTACACCCCTTGCCTCCCTTGCCTCCGGTGATGTATTGCCCACTATGGTTGTGGCTTACATCTAGTGAAGATAAATCAAAATCATAGGCAAAACTTTGAATCCAAATCTAAATGATGTTGTTACTATCAAATCTTGCTTTTAATCTCACTTCCAAAGCAGTATCCACATTCGAAACTAAGTATATTGTTGATCCTATAATTGATTTTGATGATAAAAAAATATTGAGTAATTATGGTACTAATTATATATTTTAAGGATGGATGTAGAATTTCTTAGATGCTCACAATGAAAGAATTATTAACGAAAGAGATCCTCTCAAGATGTTAGGTCAAAGTAGTTTAAGTTCTTACAAGTTTGATCAAGAAGAGTTGACTCTTGGTGAAGAAGAGTTGATCTTAGCACGGACTGCAAGTTGACTCTTATAGAGCTCGAGTCGGCTCTCTTAATCAAGATAGAAGACCATATTTTCTAGATCTAGATCCCCACAGGAGTTGACTCATGGATTCTGTGAGTCGGCTCATGATCACACTTCCTAGACTGAGTTGACTTTTGACATGAGACTGCCAACTAGATGGCTTAGTTTTTTTTGTACTTTTCATATCTTCTTCAATGACTATTTTTGGCTCTAATGGATAGTTCAAGTCTTTCAATGGCTATAACTCATTCTCTAACCACTTTCAAATCTATTAAAAGCTAGAGAATCATTTGGGAAGCAAGAAAAGGATTGAAAGAAAAATAACATCAGTCATTGAGTAATTTATATAAGAATATCTTTGAAAGAAAAGAGCAAAAATTATGCAAAGAATTCATAAGCTATCAAGAGTGATCTCACACCATCAGCATACATTATTCAAGCATCAAAGAAGAAAAGTTCAAGCCTCAATTGAGCAACTCATCAGCAACTTCTCCAAGCTAAAAAAAGGTTTTTATTTTTTAATTTTATTTATGCTAAAAGTCTTATCTCTTGTATTTTTTTTTGATTTTTTTTACAAGTTTCTTTTGGGGTGAAAGAAACCTGGGTTAGGTCTATCCAAGCTCGAAACTGGATATTATAATATTTGGTTGGTGATCCTTGAAAATTAACTAGATTAATTATGATCCAAAAAATAATCGATGTAAAAGTTTTAAATGGTAATCTCGAAAAACTAACTAGATTTGATTGTGAGTATGGTAAAATAATCACACAATAATTGGCCTGCTTATAGTGGAATTTCCAAATGAAACTTGGAGGGTAGACATAGATATGGGGTTGCATCGAATCATTATAAATTTTCTATCTTTATGGTATGCTTATTTTATTTAATTTTAATTCTTGCTTTATATTCTTGCTTCACTTTCTTATTTTAATTTTGTTGTTTCACATTATACATTCTTCACAATCACTCAAGTTAGTTTGACTAAAGTACATATTTGTTTAAAATTAGAAAAAAAATTTAAAGAACACAATTCATCCTCTTTCTTAGGTTGTTAATCTTTCTAGGCAACAATTGGTATCAGTATAGGTATTTTTATTTTATTGTCGACCTAGCAGTCTTGAGCCAAAAATTATGACAATCTCAGTTGATTTTTTATTTGCTAAAGGCCAATCTACTTCTAGACCACCACTCTTTAATGGCATAAATTATATATTCTGGAAAGCTTGCATGAAAATTTTTATATAAGTGTTAGATTATGATATATAGGGAGTCATAACTAATGGACCTCACACACTAATAACTTTCATCAATTGAAGTATCCTCTTCACAAATGGAAAGAGATTAGGAATGAATATGATAATATATGGCTCAATTGAATCAAAGTCATTAATAATCCTTAATTGCTCTTTAGATATTAGTACAGTGAATTTTAATAGCATATCTACTTATATATCTATAAAAAATAAATTTACGAATAGATGGAGAATTACTCATGAGAAACAAGCCAGTTAAAATGAATTCAAAAATCAATTTGCTTTTTATAAAGGCTATAAATTATTAAAATAAAACAATTGAGTCAATTTTTGATATATTTATTTCAATTTATAATATCATTAATATTTTGAATGTCTTCGGAAAACCTATCTACTATAATGAACTTGTTTGCAAGTTTTAGGGTGGCTTATTAAAGGCATGGAAAGCTAAATGACTGCTATTCAAAGAGCGAAAGATCTAAGCAAGCTGTCCATTGAGTAATGATTAGGTCTTATCTTACTGGTACATTAGTGAACATACATAAAATGAGAAAGAGAGAATAATTCAAAATAAAGATGAGGACCATTGCATTCAATTAATTGCCAATAGAGAGAAAGCGTGGGTTGGAAGATGAAAATGAAAAGAGGAGAAAATAGAGATGAGATATATAGCTACTTCATTAGAAATTCAAGATTTTCTTAAGAATAAAATGGCGATAATGAAAAGAAAGATAGAAAGAATAAGAAAAAAATGTATATGCGTATAAGTGCAATAAGGCCTAGAGCATTACAAATCGGATTGCCCCTACTCAAAAGAAACCCAAAAGATCCAAAAGCATGTAATACAGCTATTTGGGAGATAGCGGACTTCAAGTTTAATGAAGCATAAAGAGGAGGGAAAGTATTATAAATTTTTGCCTCATGGCTCACAATGATGAGGTAAACATTAAAAACTATTTTAAATTTATATTGAGAATGATCGAAGCCCTTCATGAACTATTCCAACTATGATTTCATGTGGTTTAGGAATATTCAATCGGAGAAGACTCCTTCAGGAGTTTCTCCTTTGCTACACAGCCACAGCAGTCGCAGAAGCACATGCTATGCTTTAAATCTTTTTTTTTTTTTTTTTTTTATGCATGCTTAAAGGTCATATTGGGTATTATATTCTTTTTTCTTAAAAATAAATTTCATCCTCAAATTTTTTGCTTAAGTCCTCAAATTTCTTACTTGGAAATCATAGTCTAAATTTATCCTCAAGATAATTTGATTTTATCTAATCTTCGATGATCTTTTCATCATAAATTATTCATAATAAGGAAAGGTCAATACCTTAGAGTTGATTGAATCAAAACTATACTTTCTTATAATCAAAATCACATATCTTAATTATTAGACAAGAATATCAAATTTCTTGCCTAACAATATTACATAGCTATATTATTATCAAAGTCTATCATCGAAATTCAGAAGGAAACTTATTCTATAACTCTCAATAGATTGTAATTCGAGTATAAAATTAAAATCGATTATAGCTGATAGAGAAACAAAATACTTTCAAAGTAGAGAAAAACTATGCTTATAACATTCCAACTTTAAATCAAGAATGATGAGTCCACTATCTAAATTAGGATGCCAAAAATTTTTAGCATGTGTTAGATAATTGTGCCCTAGAAGCCAGAATTGGCTGACACTTGTAACACTTCTAGGGCAAAATTATAAGATTTGACTAAAAGCAATAAATGGATTATTTCTATCATATATGGTATTTAGTGTCTGGATACATCTTTAGTTAATGGTAATGATAATTCATATTTTCAAGAGTTGAAAATTTAAGACATGAATAATCATTGTTAACTCATAAATTGCTCCCGACCATAGGATCATCACGAGGATGGTGATTGATCCGGAAGGTTGGTGTACAATCGCTTCTCTTTAGTAGATGAGTCTTGAGTCTATGGTGTGGAGACACCAGAGCGAGAGTACAGGTACTCGTTAGAGAACGAGGGCACTGAGCGTGACCACCTCGAGTAGTCATTAGGGAGTCTACCTTCTCGTCAATGACTGACTCGATGCTGCAGTAGTGTGTCTGGTTCTTTGACCTGAGGTGCATCGGCAGTTCACCTTGAGGGTGTTATAGTTTGACTACACCATTACTCGGTCTCCTAGCCATATGGAACCCTGAGGTGTATGTTGGCTATAGCATGTTCATTGTAGGAACTGGATTGCATCAAGATGGAATCTATCTACCTCGGTGGTAGAGGAGCAGCCCTATGATAATCATGAGAATCAAGTCCAGAAGCCCATGGCCATGGTAGAGTGAAATAATAGAAAGAGTTTCTATTTAGATTTTCACATTGGACTCGAATCGAATGATTACATCATATGACAGAGACTAGGGTTTGACGAGTTTCACCTTAACCCTAATCTGATCGGGGCTCAAGATAGAAGAACTTGAATCACACAGGTAGCTGCACCAAGAGGTTCGCATTCAGCTCTGATGGGTTGCCACCATATACTGCTAGGTGTCACTGGTGGATTTTGGGAGCAATTAGAATGATTTAGATGATCGATCATTTCTAGCTGTTCGAATCAGAAGAGTTCTGATCCATCGAAAGGAGTTTCGATGATGTCGATGATAGAGATCATGACATATCCCATTACCATACAGAACTGAACCTAACTGGGTCACACAAACAAGGGTTTGAATCTGGTGATCATCAATTGAACTGATCTAGTTCAATTGATCTGAATGAGATTCAATTAGGTTCAAGGAAATCGTGCTAGCACTCGATTGAACCTAACGTTCTTCTTTTGCTATCATAAATAAGTTGTCCTGTCTGAGCCAAAGGAGTTTGTGCTCAAATCAGAGGCCTTCATATGGTCTGACAGGAGGTTGTCCAAGTCAGAAAAGGTTGTCTTATTTGTAAGACACTACCTGCCATTTTTGGTCACCTGCCATTTCTTGTTCTTTGACTTTGGTCAAAAGTCTACCTTTGACTGGTCAAACGTTGACCATTGACACTTTGACTTTTGACCACATGTCATGCACCTATTGGAGAGCTGGTGGGGGCCTGTCCCCCTGCCAGAACCTGGCAAGGAGGAGGGCGCACGCCACCCACCCTAGGCGTGTGCCCAAGTTGGAGGCGCCTAGGAGTCCTTGTTGGACAAGGACTCCATCTCCTTTTTGGATTCCAATTAGAGTTCTTCTAAGAACCAACTTTGACTGGTCTTAGGCACCCTCTAAGGAGGAATCCAGGGGACTCTATTCCCACCAATCAGATTTAGATCTGATTTCACAAAGGGTTGTGATTGGTTGGGAAGAAGAGGAGTTGGATCACAGCTAGTCTATAAATAAGACCCTGCGCCCAACTCAGAAAAGAGATATGATGAGATCCCCATGCCCCAAGGCTGCCTCTCCCCTCTCCTCCTCCATGCCAAACCACCTTCTCCCTCTCCTCTCCACGTCCAAAAGGAGTTTTGGATTCTTGGTTGGTGCAATCCAGATCAAAGAAAGGCGACTGAAAGCTAGAAGGCTGCACTGCTGCAAAGGACGACTGCTGATCTTCAAAAGGAGTTTTGAAGATCCTCCAGATCAGATCTAGATCTAATTTTTGGAGGCATGATAGAGAAGAAGAGGATCTCTAGATCCAACCTGAGTGGATACCGTAGAGGCCAGGCGCTTGCGTGGCTAGATCCAGAACCTTCCGCTGCAAACAGGATCATCAACGGGTAATAGGATTACCCAGATCAAGGTAAATTAAATTTGATTTAATTTATTTAATTTTATTTTATTTATTAAATAATAAGAATCAGATCTAAAATATTATCAAGATCTGATTAGATCAAAGAGAAAAATTTTTGAAATATATCTCTTGATCTGATCAGATCTGAACGAACCTGGATCCGAAAAATCAGGATTTCCCTTCAACTGGTATCAGAGCCAAGGTTCTAAAGTGTTTAGATCTAATTTTAAATTTATTTTAATTAAAAAATAATTAATTTTAGATGTCACATGAGATGTGATTCAGATCTGAAATTAGAAAAAATTAAAATTAAATAATTTGGATCTAAGATTAGAAAATATGCATGACTAGTTCTAAAATAGAATAGTTCTATAGAATAGTCTTGCATGTTTTTGATTTAATTTGATTAAATCATATTTTAGATCTATTTATTTACTATTTTTTGATATTATAATTATTATAATAACATCTAAAAAATAGCAAATAAAAATTATTTAATTTTTGAATATCATATGAGATATGATTGATGCATGTCTAGACTAGTTGTAGAATAGTTCTACATAATTATGTCTAGATTAGAATTTATTTTGATTAAGATCAATTTAAATCTAATTTTTTAGATTATTATGAGATAATTTAGATCTAAAAATATGCATGATTCGATACATGAGATGTATGCAAAATATGCCATGATTAGATCTAATTTGTATATGAGATATATGATATAGATCTAAAACTGTTTTGTAGTATTGCATGTTCCTGATTAAGGCGTTCCTCTTGGCCGTCCGGTCATAAGAACGAAGAAGGGTTTAAAGGCCCTCTCTTCCCATTCGATGGGGTGTTCTTATGATGTGTAGGGGTGCTGCGTGTTCGTCCTTAATCAGAAACCCAAAACTTACTTTCTGCAAAACCCTAGATCCTGAAACCCTAGGATTTATTGTGCATATTTTATTTATGAACCCTACTTAATTAAGAATTAAGATTATAGGAATATTAATTAGGTCTAAAATTGAGAATTTTAGATCTAAGACATATTCATAATACTGGGTTCAGGCTTGGGTAGCTCAATTAGGTCTAAGCGGTTGATCAAACCGAATCAAGAGTTGGTTAGATGGGATCAACAATGCTTAAATTGACCAGCCTAATAGGATTAAGTCTGGGTCAAGATCGAGTCACGATCAAGCAAGACCTAATTAGGCTCAGAGGTTAGAGTCTGGATTGTAGGCTAACCCAATTGGTTCTGGCTCAATAATTTGGTGTCTAAGGTAAGTTTGGCACATACGACCGACTGATTTTTAATTGGAAGCTACTCGACCTGAATGCATTCTTGTACGAGTTAATGGCATATTCCTTCCACCGGTCTCACTTACCTGGCCATATCTGTTGACACAGTTCTGATTTGAGGTGGTCAATAATCCGAGCTAACCCATGCCACTAGGTTAGTCATAATTGTTATGACTATGATAAGTCTAGTTTAATGAGACCTAAATCAATTCTTCCTAAGAAAAGATTAAGTCTGAGGTCTTCCACCATTGTAGATGTGCGGGCCCTTCCCGGGGTTGATTGTTCTCGGCTGGATACAGTGGCTCAGTTGCACCGGGAAGATGCAACCATGTCTATTAGGCATTGGATGCTATGGGCTGGAGGATGAGTTGGGCTCAATATTCTGGATACGGTGAGAGACTCAATTAGGAACCCAGTCTATGCAAATGGTGGGTCTGACTTAACTAAGGAGTGGATCAATATTTCCGGATACGGTGAGATTCATGAATTAGAGACCAAGTTTGGGTGCACCATGATTAGAGAATCATTGAACAAGAGTTGTTCACTCATTGGCTAACCCATCACCAATAACTGTTAGGTGAGGTGATGAGTCAGTTGGTGAGACCGCACCATCCACTAGAAATCATTAATCATGGAGATTTTCGCATCTCTACAGAGGGAGTGTAGGGATCCGAGAAAATAGTGGAAAGCTAATTTGTTTAAAAATAAAATTCCTAAATAAATTGGTCAAGTCATAATTACAGTATCTAACTAGAATCTTTGACTCTCTACAGAAAAATATCTGCGTCCAACCCATTGGCACGTATCCTGGACACACATAGACTGACCGGACCCAATTATAAAGATTGGCTCAGGAACTACAAAATTCATTTTGGGTTTCGAGAAGTTAACCCATGTTATTGGACCAGGACCCTCCCACCTTACCAGCCCGTCCATCTGCTGAACAGAGAGCGTCTCTGAAAAAATGGATTAGACGAAGATAATAAGGCCAGATATTACATGTTGGGCTCGATGTCTGATGAGCTCCAGCGCCAACATGAAGATATCAGGACTGCTCGCCAAATGTTGGCTCACCTGTAAGGAGATGTTTGGTGAACAGAGTCGCGCAGCCAAAGTATCAAGTCATGAAATGACTTTTTAAGGCTAAGATGCGTGATGGGCAGTCAGTCCAAGATCACTGTCTGACAATGATCAAGGACATGGAAGAGCTTGAGAAGCTCGGTGTGAAGTTGGACTTGGATCTGCAGAATGATATTATTCTGCAATCCTTGACTGATGCATATGGGCAATTCATCATGAATTACCACATGCATAAACTTCAAAATTCCTTGGCCGAATTAATGAATATGCTGGTTCACCGCTGAGCTTTCTATGAAAGGTTCTAAAGGCTCAGTTCTTGCTATGGAACGGACTTCTTCCAAAAGAAAGTCTTATGGAAAGAAAAAGAAGTCTGCGAAAAAAGAAGGTGGAAGGAGCAAAGAAGAAGAAGGCAGAGCCGAAGAAGAAGGCCGCTGTCAAAGGAAAGTGTTTCCATTGCAACAGCGACGGCCATTGGAAGCGAAACTGCCCTACTTACCTGGCCACCCTGAAGAACAAGAAGGAAGGTCCTTCTGGAGGTATGCTCGTTATTGAGTCTAACCTTACGATTTCTTCTGCATCCAGTTGGGTGCTTGACTCTGGTTCTAGTGCTCATCTGTGCACTTCTATGCAGGGTCTTGAGGATAGCAGGAGGCTGAGGGATGGAGACATGATCCTACGCATCGGTAATGGAGCAAGAGTTGCTACCGTGGCCATGGGAACATACCCTCTTCGATTACCATCTGGTTTAGACTTAGTTTTGAAAGACTGTTATTATGTGCCTGCAGCTAGCAGGAAATTTGATTTCTGTTTCATGCTTAGCACAAGAAGGCTATGTGATTACCTTCTTTAAGGACCATTGTAACATTCTTTATGAAAGAAATAAAATTGCAAATGGTTTTCTTATTAATGGTCTTTATCAGCTACATATTGATGTACCTGTTCTAACTATCGAGCAAAACGTGAATGCCAAATGACCTAGGGATAGTCCAAATGACAGATATCTATGGCACCTGAGATTAGGTCATATAGCAGAAGATAGGATCAACAAATTGGAGAAAAATGGGCTATTGAGTCCATTGACTTCCGAGTCATATCCAACTTGTGAATCTTGTCTTCAAGGCAAAATGACTAAACTCCCTTTTGATAGGACATGGGGAAAGGGCCACAGATCTCCTTGCCCTAGTACATACTGATGTGTGCGGCCCATTTGATGTGCCGGCTAGAGGCAATTTTGTCTACTTCATTATCTTTATCGATGATCTGTCTAGGTATGGGTATGTGTATCTTATGAGACACAAGTCTGAAGCTTTTGAAAAGTTCAAAGAATTCAGACATGAAGTAGAAAAACAAACTGAAAAACCCATTAAGGTTCTTCGATCAGATCGAGGAGGTGAATACCTTAGCCGGAAATTCTAGACTATCTCAAGAGAAAATGGCATAGTCTCTCAATGGACTCCACCAGGAACACCTCAACTCAATGGGGTTTCAGAATGGAGAAATTGGACTCTATTGGATATGGTTCCGATCCATGATGAGCTTCACAGACCTCCCTGATTTTCTTTGGGGACACTCATTGTTAACTTCAATTTATCTACTGAATAGGGTTTCCTCTAAAACCGTTCCTACCACACCGTATGAGATATGGCACGGTAAGAAACCAAGTCTGAGTCATCTCAGAATTTGGGGTTGTCCGGCTCATGTCAAAAGACAACAAGCGGACAAGTTAGAGTTTAGGTCCTTTCAGAGCTCGATTCATAGGATATCCTAAAGAGTCATTAGGATACTATTTCTACATTCCAGAAGACCACAATGTGATTGTGAGTCGACATGCCATCTTTCTTGAAAAATAGTTTATTCAAGATAGCGGCATTGGAAAAGCAGATTAAGCTTGATGAGAAAGTCTCACAAGTACAACGAGCTAAGGACCAATTGGAACCAAATCAGGTTGAGCCAATAAGAACACTACCTCCTCCACCTCGTAGATCGGAAAGAGTTTTCCATCCTCCTGAAAGATACTTAGGTATTATTTCAGAGGAAAGTAGAGAAAATGTTCCTCGTAGGTAATGGTGCTCATGGTGATGATCCCAAAATCTACAACGAGGCGATATCAGATATCGACTCCGAGAAATGGCTAGAGGCAATGCAGTCAGAAATTGACTCGATGCACTCAAACCAAGTCTGGACCTTGGTAGATCCACCAGAAGGTATAGTACCTATTGGGTGTAAATGGATCTTCAAGAGAAAGATTGGTGCAGATGGGAATGTGGAGACATTCAAGGCTAGACTAGTGGCAAAAGGTTATAGTCAACGCGAAGGCATTGACTATCAGGATACCTTTTTTTCAGTGGCTATGCTAAAATCCATCCGCACATTGCTTGCCGTTGCAGCCTATTTCGATTATGAAATATGGCAAATGGACGTGAAAATGGCATTCTTAAATGGATATCTTGAGGAAGATATCTATATGGAACAGCCGCTAGGTTTCACATCCAGTGATACTGATCACAAGGTTTGCAAGCTGCAAAGGTCCATATATGGACTTAAGCAAGCATCTCGGAGCTGGAACACTCATTTCAATGATGTGATCAAAAAGTTTGGTTTCATCAAAAATGAAGAGGAAATCGTGTATCTTCAAAAAGGTCAGTGGGAGCGCTGTTGTCTTCCTCGTATTGTACGTGGATGACATCCTCCTTATTGGGAATGATATTCCCATGTTGACGACAGTCAAAATATGGTTGTCCAAAGAATTCTCCATGAAAGACCTAGGTGAAGCATCCTTTATTCTAGGAATTAAGGTCTATAGGGATAGACCGAATAGGATGCTAGGACTTTCACAGAAGATGTACATAGAGGAAGTACTAAAGAGGTTTAGTATGGAAAACTCTAAGAGGGGATTAATACCCTTCAGACATGGTATTCATCTTTCCAAGAAGATGTGCCCTAGCACACCTGAGGAAAATAGAATGCATGAGCAAGATCCCTTATGCTTCTGCAATAGGGAGCCTCATGTATGCCATGCTATGTACACGACCTGATATAGCCCATGCTGTGAGTGTCACAAGTAGATATCAGTCAAATCCAGGTGAAGAATACTGGACTTCTGTGAATTGTATCCTTAAGTACTTAAGAAGAACTAAGGATATGATATTGATCTTTGGTAACAGAGAACTCCAAATCCAGGGATACACAGACTTGGATTTCATATCCGATGTAGATGATCGAAAGTCGACATCTGAAAGTCTGTTTGTGTGCAATGGTGGTGCTGTCAGCTGAAAGAGTTTCAAGCAAACCATGATAGCAGATTCCACCATAAAAGCAGAATATATCGCTGCATCAGAGGCTGCGAAGGAAGCATTCTGGTACAAGAAGTCTGCTGCAGAAATTGGAGTAATGCCATTAGATGCCATTCCTCTATACTGCGATAATAATGGCGCCATAGTCCTTGCTAAGGAGTCGAGGTCTCATCAAAAATCTAAGCACATTGAGCGGCAATACCACCTCATCCGCGATTACCTCAAGAAGGGTTACGTCGAGGTCAAGAGAGTCAATTCTGCAGACAATGCGACAGATCCACTTACAAAGCCATTGGGATAACAAAAGATCAAAGTCTACCTTGAGAAGATGGAACTTAGATTTGTAGCCAATTGGCTTTAGGACAAGTGGGAGGTTGTTAGATATAAGTGCCCTAGAAGCCAGAATTGGCTGACACTTGTAATACACTTTTAAGGCAAAATTATAATTTTGACTATAATCAATAAAATGAGTTATTTTCTATCATATATGTGTATTTAGTGTCTGTGATACATCTTTTGAGTTAATGATAATGATAATTCATATTTTCAAGAGTTGAAAATTTAAGACATGAATAATTATTATTAACTCATAAAATGCTCCCGACCATAGGATCATCACGAGGATGGTGATTGATCCAGAAGGTTGGTGTACAATCACTTCTCTTTAGTAGATGAGTCTTGAGTCTATACGGTGTGGAGACACCGAAGCAAGAGTACAGATACTCGTTAGAGAACGAGGGCACTGAGCGTGACCACCTCGAGTAGTCATTAGGAAGTCTACCTTCTCGTCAATGACTGACTCGATGCTGCAGTGGTGTGTCTGGATTCTTTGACCTGAGGTGCATCGATAGTTCACCTTGAGGGTGTTATAGTTTGACTACACCATTACTCGATCTCCTAGCCATTCGAAACCCTGAGGTGTATGTTGGCTATAGCATGTTCATTATAGGAACTGGATTGCATCAAGATGGAATCTATCTACCTCGGTGGTAGAGGAGCAGCCCTATGATGATCATGAGAATCAAGTCCAGAAGCCCATGGCCATGGCAGAGTGAAATAATAGAAAGAGTTTCTATTTAGATTTTCACATCGGACTTGAATCGAATGATTACATCATATGATAGAAACTAGGGTTTGACGAGTTCACCTTAACCCTAATCTGATCGGGCTCAAGATAGAAGAACTTAATCACACAGGTAGCTGCACCAAGAGGTTCGCATTCAGCTCTGATGGGTTGCCACCATATACTGCTAGGTGTCACTGGTGGATTTTGGGAGCAATTAGAATGATTTAGATGATCGATCATTCTAGCTGTTCGAATCAGAAGAGTTCTGATCCATCGAAAGGAGTTTCGATGATGTCGATGATAGAGATCATGACATATCCCATTACCATACAGAACTGAATCTAACTGGATCACACAAACAAGGGTTTGAATCTGGATGATCATCAATTGAACTAATCCAGTTCAATTAATCTGAATGAGATTCAATTAGGTTCAAGAAAATCGTGCTAGCACTCGATTGAACCTAACGTTCTTCTTTTACTATCATAAATAGTTGTCCTGACTGAGCCAAAGGAGTTTGTGCTCGATCAAAGGCCTTCACTTGATCTGACTAAAGCCTGTCCAGGTCAGAAATGGGTTGTCTTATTTTGTAAGACAATACCTGCCATTTTTGGTCACCTACCATTTCTCGTCCTTTGACTTTGGTCAAAAGTTGATCTTTGACTGGTCAAATGTTGACCATTGATACTTTAACTTTTGTTCATGTATCATGCACCTATTGGAGAGCTGGTGAGGCTTATCCCCCTACCAGAAATTGGTAAGGAGGAGAGCGCACACCAAGGGTGGCATGCGCCCAAGTTTGAGGCGCCCAGGAGTTCCTATTGGACAGGGACTCCATCTCCTTCTTGGATTTCGATTAGACTCCTTCTAAGAGCCAACTTTGACTGATCTTAGGTGCCATCTAAGGATGAATCTAAGAAACTCTATTCCCACCAATCAGATTTAGATCTGATTTCACAAAGGATTGTGATTGGTCGGGATGAAGAGGAGTTGGATCACACATGGTCTATAAATAAGACCCTGCACCCAACTCAAAAAAGCAATGTAATTCCCATGCCCCATGGCTGCCTCTTTCCTCCTCCTCCATGCCAAGTCTATCTTCTCCCTCTCCTCTCCATGCCCAAAGTAGTTTGGGATCTTAGTTGGTGCAATCTAGGCGAGAGAAAGGCGACAGAAAGCTAGAAGGCTGCGCTGCTGCAAAGGACAACTGCTGATCTTCGAAAGCTATTTTGAAGATCCTCCAAATTAGATTTAGATCTGATTTTTGGAGATGGGATAGAGAAGAAGAGGATCTTCAGATCAAACCTGAGTGGATATCGATGGAGGCCAGACACTTACGTGGCTAGATCCAGAACCTTCCGCTGCTTACAGGATCATCAATGGATAATAGGATTACCCTACATCAAGATAAATTAAATATAATTTAATTTATTTATATTTTATTTTAATTATAAGAATAATAAAAATTAGATCTGAAATATCTTAGATTTGATTTAGATCAAAGAGAAAAATTTTTGAAATATATCTCTTGATCTGATTGGATCTGAACGAACCTGGTCCAAAAAATTAGGATTTTTTCTTCACATCCTCCAACGTTGATCCACACGGAGACTTGATCAAGACACCAGCACCTCTTATTTATATATAATTAAAATTTTAATAATAAAAATTTTAATTAAATAGGTAAGACCTTCCTTAGTCTTTATGTCACCTTTCTTGCCTCTCCTTATCTATCTTTCTTTTTCCTTATCTTCTTAATTTTTCTTCCTAATCTCTTAGTCTTAAGATGACTTTTTATCCTTATAAGCATAAGGTCTGGACAAGAGAAGGAAAGAAAGAAAATTGAACAAAAAGAAAACTCTTATCAAAAAGAAAGATCAATTTCACCCCTTTCGGACTCTTGGTGTGCACCCTTATTTATAATGTACGTAAGGGTGCCAACACATTTTCTCGCACCCTTTCAAAATATTATCTCATCTCCCTTTAGCCAATCTCACACCTCATCAGATAATAACGATATGTAGACTTAGTCCAAGAGGTGCCTTAAAATAGGACTCTCGGACTAATTCTACGTAAGTTATTTATGAAGAGTCATGGGCTTTCATTCTTCGCGCCATCATTTTCATCCATTAGATCAGATAAAAAGGCCATCCAATGGCTTTAAAATGGGATTCCCATTCACCAAAATGGTGTGGAGATAATCTTTGAATAGTCAAAGTCTCAAACGACTTTGACTTGGTCCAAGAGGCACCAAGGAAGAGAGGATGGCAAGGAATCCAGGACGGCAAGGAGTCTTGGGCGACAAGGAGTCCTGGGCGACAAAAATTAAAATGATAGCGGAGATTTTTTACCTACAGAAGGACTCTTTTGCACCCCACATCTGATGTCCATGCCCATATAAAAAATTTAGGTGACATGAAAAATAAAAAAAGTTAAAGAAGGTAGGCGCCAACTTAATCCCATGCGCTAAAGACTCTTTGCGTATGAAAGACTTCCCATGCACAAGAGAGAGACTCTCTGGTGCATGGAATTCTAGTATGCGATGCCCCATCTGAAGCCCAATCAGTCTAGGTTAATTCAATTTAAGATCAAATCCAATTTAGCTCAAATTGATCTTTAATTAGCCCAAATCGAAAGCTGATTCGAATCTAATTAGATTCTTAATCAATTCTCTTTGTGTGTGACCCACTGGGTTCCACATCTAGCCAACTGTGGGTTCGGGTGTGATTTGACCTAATTAGGTTAGAACTCAACTAAGCTGATTTAGGTCAAAACTAGCCTACCTAGTTTGACCAATTAGAACACTTTCTAATTTAATGATCAAATTAAAATTTTTATTTGATCAAAACCACAAGACATGATTGATGTCTAGCAACATATTGTGACTTTCTGAAAGATGTGAAATTTTGATGAAAATACCAAAAATATCCTTCAGTGGAAAGTTATTATGCAACCAGATCCTTCGATCATCCTGCATCCTGAATATGACTCTGGGTATGAAAATATGTCAAACCCAATATCATATTCATTTCTCTTTCAATCTTATGATGATGATTCATGTAATGAAACATTAGAAACCATTTCTAATTTTTATCATGCTTTGATCAAAGTCTTCCTGAATCATCATTAGTTTGAATTAAGCAGGATGCGATTTTCTCTTACCAGGAGTGATCGATTTCATATTAACCTACTCACAACCTTCATATATAATCTACCATATCTAGATCAACCCATACATGACTGAGTCATGAATGAGTATGAACCAAAATATGGATTCATATATATAAGATTCTATGGTAGTTTCAGGTCAAAGGATTACATGCACAATTCCACTATGAGAACCATCTATTGATATGTAGATAAGACTCCATTAGATATTCACAACTTGGATCAATTCAGTGAACTCATTCTCTAATAAGCACCCACATCCTTGTATTAGTGTCATACACAAGTGATTGTGAAATCAATCATCCTCTCAATTGAGCATACAAAAGTTTTGCTAGTCTTATCGAAAATATTGATCCCCAACTCAATGTTCCATCGACTATGAATGTTTAAATTAGGATTTTAAGGTTTTAGGTCTCACTGCTATGATCTCATCATAATCCTAAAACCATAGCCTTAATTTATGGGATTCATCATAATCTTAAATAAATAATAAGATACTGCATATGATGAAATAAATATCTTTATTTATTTTAAAATGTCATTATATAATTTTGGAAGATAAAGAACAGTCCAAAAATAAATTTTTGATTGGCTTGAGGGCATATACCTTTCAATCTCTCACTTGCACTTAAAACCAATCGTCCTTATATTTTAATCTCATACAATCAAGGTGGCGATCAAACAATTATAGTGGTAAAGCCTTAGTGAATGGGTCTGCTATGTTGTTCTTTATGTCAACTCATTCTATGACTACATCTTGTCTTTCAATAATTTCATGAATGAGAAGGAAGCATCTCAGAATGTATTTGAATTTATGATGAGACCTAGGTTCCTTTGCTTGAGCAACAGCTCCAGTATTGTCACAATAAAGTGGTATTGGATTCCTAATTTTAGGAATAACACCCAATTCAGTAATGAACTTCTTCATCGAGACAGTTTTCTTGGCGGCTTCACTTACATCTATATATTCTGCCTCAGTAGTTGAATCAGCTATAGTTGGCTGCTTAGTACTCTTCCAACTCACTGCTGCACCGTTCAGAGTAAAGACATACCCTGAAATGGATTTGCTATCATCTCGGTCTAATTGAAAATTAGAGTCAAAATATGCTTCTAGTTTAAGATCAGAACCACCATATACTAGAAAAATATCTTTAGTCCTTCTCAAGTACTTAAGAATATTTTTCACAGCTTTCCAATGATCCTCTCCTAGATCAGCTTGAAATCTACTTGCAATGCCTAAGGCATAAGCAACATCAGACCTTGTATATAACATGGCATACATTATTGATCCAATAGTCAAAGCATAAGGAATAGAACTCATTCTATTTCTCTCTTCAGCTGTCTTTGGAGACATCTTTTTAGAGAGATGTATGCCTTGACTCATGGGTAAGTAACCTCTTTTACTCCCATCCATACTGAATCTTTTTAATATTAAGTCAATGTACCTAGATTGGGACAAGCCTAGCATCCTCTTAGATCTATCTCTATAGATCTTTATTCCTAGTATATAGGATGCTTCTCCCAAATCTTTCATAAAAACTTATTTGATAGCCATAATTTGACTGATTGTAATATTGGGATAGCATTCCCAATGAGAAGTATATCATCTACATACAGAACCAAGAAGACTATGGTTCTTCCACTAGTTTTCTTGTACACACATGGTTCATCCACATTCTTGATAAAATCAAACTCTTTTACTGTTATATCAAAATGGATGTTCCAACTCCTTCATGCTTGCTTTAATCTATAAATGGATCTCTTAAGCTTGCATACCTGATTTGGTCTCTCATTTGACTCAAATCCCTCTAGCTGTGACATATAGACCTCCTCCTCAAGAAAATCATTAAGGAAGGCAGTCTTTACATCCATTTGCCATATTTCATAGTCGTGGTATACTGCTATGGCAAGCATAATCCGAATAGATTTGAGCATGGCAACAGGTGAAAATGTTTCATCATAATCAATCCCCTATTTTTGTCTAAAATCCTTAGCCACCAATCTGGCCTTATAGGTTTCAATTTGACCATCTACTCCAATCTTTTTCTTAAAAATCTATTTGCATCCAATAGGATTTATACCCTCTAGTGCATCCACCAAAGTCCATACTTTGTTGGTGTGCATGGAGTCCATTTCGAATTGCATGGCAGTCAGCCATTTATCAGAGTCCTTACTTTTGACTGCTTCCGTATAGGTCAGAGGTTCATCATTCTTAATAACTTGGGCTTCATTATTCTCAATAATGAACCCATACCTCACAGGTATTTGTCGTACTCTTTCAGATCTATGGATAGGAGTTATGTGTTCTGGTTCTTTTATGTGATTATTTGGTTGAGAAATTTCTTTTTATTTTTCTTGAACTTCACTAAGTTCAATATTTCTACCACTATCCTTTTTTAGGATAAATTCTTTTTCCATGAAAATGGCATGCCTACTTACAAATACTTTTTGTTCAGTAGGGTGGTAGAATAAATATCCTATACTATCTCTAGGATATCTGATAAATAGACATCTGTCTGATCTAGCATCAAGCTTATGTCCAAATTTTTTTTTGACATATGCTGGACAACCCCATATCTTAAAATACTTAAGATTTGATTTCTTACCTCTCCATATCTCATATGGAGTACTAGATACAGATTTAGAAGGTACTCTATTCAAGGTATAAATTATGGTCTACAGAGCATAGCCCTAGAAAAAAATAGATAATTCAGTGAAGCACATCATGGATCGTACCATATCTAATAAGGTATGATTTTTCCTTTCTGCTACACCATTTAATTATAGTGTATAAGGAGGTGTCCATTCAGAGAGAATTTCTTTAATTTTAAGATAGTCTAGAAACTCACTAGATAAATATTCTCCTCTCCGATCAGATCGAAGGATTTTTATACAAGTCCAGTTTGTTTTTCGACCATACTTTGATACTCTTTAAATTTATCAAAGGCTTCTAATTTGTGTTTCATAAGATACATATATCCAAATCTAGATAAATCATCAGTGAATGTTATAAAATAAGAGTATCCTTCTCTGGCTTGAGTTATCATAGGACCACATACATCCATATGTATAAGTCCTAATAACTCCTTTATCCTTTCTCCATGTCCACTAAATGGAGTCTTAGTTATTTTACCCATGAGACATGATTCACAAGTTCCTAATGATTTATAATCAAAAAACTTTTTTTTGTATAACTTGTTAATCCTAACCTCACTAATATGACCTAATCGACAATGCCAAAGTAAAGTATTATTTATGTCATCTCTCTTACATTTTCTATCAATATGAAATATATTATCATCCAAACATAGAGTCAACAAACCATTGCTAAATATGCCAAAACAAATATTTTCATTAGAATATTTAATCGAGCAACCTTCGCTCGTTACATTAAGACTATAACCTTGTTTAATTAACAAGGATATAGATATAATATTTCTAATGATCTTAGGCATATAATAATAATTTATAAGCTCTAAGATCTTCTCAGAAGGTAACTTCAATATATTTATCCCTACAGCTTCTGCTTGGATAGACTCTCCTCCAGCGCCATAAAGCTTGAAGTCACCTTTCTTCAAACTCTTAATTTTCTGCAGCCCCAGCAAAAATTTGCAGATATGAAAACCATAGCCGGTATCTAATACCCAAAAATTTGAAATGAAAGAATTTAATGATAATATAGTATATATCTCATACATACCTTTTGGTGCATTATTTGCACCAAACTTTATGGTTGCAAGGTAAGCCTTGCAATTCCTCTTCCAATGATCTATTTTGTCATAGTAAAAATAGGTCGTCTGTCTGGAGACCTTCTTCCCCTTTTTCTTCTTATTTATACCACCTTTAGGGTTCAACCTTCTCTTTGAATTCTTTTTGCCTGCCTTCTTCTTGGAGATCCCATCCACAAGAAGAAGAGAAGCCTTATCCTTCTTGATATGGCTTTCTGCTGTCTTAAGCATATTTAACAGCTCAGGCAAGAAAGAATTTAGTTTGTTCATATGATAGTTTACGATAAACTGAGAAAATAATTTAAAAAGTGATTGTAGGATCAAATCCTGACTTAACTCTCCATCCATAACAAAATCTAATTGGCTTAATCGAGTGATTAGATCAATTACCATCAAAACATGATTTTGTATGGATGTTCCTTCTATCATTCTTGTACGAAATAATTGCTTAGATATCTCATATCTAATAGTTCTACTATGCTCT
Source organism: Cocos nucifera (assembly GCA_006176705.1). Lineage (NCBI taxonomy): Eukaryota > Viridiplantae > Streptophyta > Magnoliopsida > Arecales > Arecaceae > Cocos > Cocos nucifera. The sequence goes on from QRFJ01003032.1 coordinate 134,323, forward strand.
CCATAAAGTTCTTTTAGATTGAGCAATATGGACTGAGTGTCCATGCCATCATGCTACCTCTGTAATTCATTACTCATAGAGGCAAGTATGATGCATTTGACAATAAGAGAATCATTTTGCCACATCTTGTATGTAGACTTATCTTCACCAGTGGCATCTTTCCCTAATGGCTTAGGATCAGGGGCATCAAGAATATAGGAGAGTTTTTTTTGATTGGATACTATTTTTAGGTTTCTCAGCCAGTCCACATAATTTTGATCAGTCAATTTATTTGAATCCAAAATTGAATGCAATGAAAGTGAAGAAGCCATTTAATCTACATAATAAAGAACAATACATAAGCAAACAACTCATGATGACAAACATAATTAAATTAGGACTTTAATTTAATTATCTTCCACTGTTAAATCAAAAAACATAACCCTCTAATTGATTTTCTTAGTGAGAATAAGACCCTAATTTCTTATAAAAGGTCTTGTGGTTGCACAACAAATCGTTATAAGTTCAAAGGTAGGAAACTCTTTCCAATTACATTTTATGCAACTCTCTTTTTTTTTTTTTTTGCCTCTAAAATATTAATAGCCTTGTGTTAGCACAACAAACTTTAATATTTTAGTTTAAATAAAATCCTCCATTTCTATACAATCAAAATGAAATAAAACTACTTTTGTGGTTACACAACAAAGCAGTATATTCAAAATGCTGTAAGCATCTCAATGCACTAGATTAATATTACATCATTCCCCATGATAGATCTTGTGGTTACACAACAAAACTAATATGATTATGGATATAATAAGAATATAGTATGAAGGAAGGTCTTAATGTAGTGAATATAATACTAAGCATTTTAATCTAGAATTAAATTAATCAAATCAATAGGGTAAGTGAGAGAGAAGTGGGGGTCCCCCCATTGCTTTTCTTAGACACTATTAAATTGGTCAGGTCAGACAACGAAATCAATTAAAAAATCACGTTCTTTTTACCAATCATAAACCATTTTTTCTAGACACCGATTGATCAATTATACATCCTAACTGATTCAGCTGTAGATTAATTAAACTACAACTTAATATAATTTTAAAGAGGGATTTAAATGGTCTCGATGCACATTCTGATTTAAATTAAACTAAATGCATAAAAGCATCAACTATGATAAAAATTAATATATATATATATATATTAACATATATAATTATTCTAGGACAACCATCATTACATAGTGAATACTTTCCACTATGTCAGGACAACCTTTACAGAATAATATACACATCATAATCTCATTATGATAAATTTAAAAAAAAAAATATGATCTCATCATATAAATAACATGCTAAAAAGATTATATCATATTTTTCATTCACACCATTATTTGATAAGCAAAGCATTATATGATTTAACCTAATAAGGCTTGCTCTGATACCACTGATAGGATTGGTGTACAAGGCAGAAGCATAGATTTTAAAGCAAAATTATGAAATCATACAAACCAAACCCGAACTCTAGGACAGCCTTATTAGCAATTAAATCATATAACATGCATTTGTAATATAAAAGAAAGTATTAGAACATACCTTTTATCGCTAAATCCTAAATTATTCCTAATTGCCGACAGCAGTCTATCAGGGGTTCCACCAGGTTCCCACGTGTTCACCCTCCAACATTGATCCATACGGAGACTTGATCAAGACACCAGCACCTTTGATTTATATATAATTAAAATTTTAATAATAAGAACTTTAATTAAATAGGCAAGACCTTCCTTAGCCTTTATGTCACCTTCCTTGCCTCTCCTTATCTATCTTTCCTTTTTCTTATCTTCTTAATTTTTCTTCCTAATCTCTTAATCTTAAGATGACTTCTTGTTCTTATAAGGACAACATCTGAACAAGAGAAGGAAAGAAAGAAAATTGGACCAAAAAAAAACTCTTGTCAGAAAGAAAGACCAATTTCTTCCCTCCCGGACTCTTGGTACACACCCTTATTTATAATGTACGTAAGGGTGCCAACACATTTTCTCGCACCCTTTCAAAATATTATCTCATATTCCTTCAGCCAATCTCATGCCTCATCAGATAATAATGACATGTAGACTTAGTCCAAGAGGTGTCTTAAAGCAGAAGGACTCTCGGACTAATTCTACGTAAGTTATTTATGAAGAGTCATGGGCTTTCATTCTTGGCAACATCATTTTCATCCATTAGATCAGATAAAAAGGCCATCCAATGGCTTTAAAATGGGATACCCATTCAGCAAAATGGCATGGAGATAATCTTTGAATAGTCAAAGTCCCAAAGGACTATGACTTGGTCCAAGAGGCGCCAAGGAAGAGAGGGTGGCAAGAAGTCCAGGGCGGCAAGGAGTCTTGGGCGACAAAGAGTCCTAGGCGACAAAAATTAAAATGATAATGGAGTTTTTTACCTATAGAAGGACTCTTTTGCACCCCATATCTGATGTCCATGTCCATATAAAAAATTTAGACAACATGAAGAATAAGAAAAGTCAAAGAAGGTAGGTGCCAACTTAATCCCATGCACTAAAGACTCTTTGCGCATGAAAGACTTCCCATGCACAAGAGAGAAAATATCTGGCATATGGGATTCTGGTGTGTGATGCCCCTTCTGAAGCCCAATCAATCTAGGTTAATCTAATTCAAGACCAAATCTAATTTGGCTCAAATTGATCTTTAATTAGCCCAAATCAGAAGCCGATTCAAATCCAATTCGAATCAGGGTGCTAGGGTTTGCTACATGTGCTAGCATGTTCATCTTGCAAACATAGTCTAATCTAATTAGATCCTTAATCAATTCTCTTTGTGTGTGACCTATTGGATTTCATATCTAGCCAGCAGTGGGTCTAGGTATGATTTGACCTAACCAGGTTAGAACTCAACTAAGCCGATTTAGGTCAAAACTAGCCTACCCAGTTTGATCAATTAGAACACTTTCTAATTTAATGATCAAATTAAAATTTTAATTTGATCAAAATCACAAGACATGATTGATGTCTAGCAACATATCGTGACTTTTGGAAAGATGTAAAATTTTGATAGAAATACCAAAAATATCCTTCAGTGGAAAGTTATCATGCAACTAGATTCTTCGATCACCCTACATCCTGAATATGACTCTGGGTATGAAAATATGTCAAACCCAATATCATATTGATTTCTCTTTCAATCTTATGATGATGATTCATATAATGAAATATTAGAAACCATTTCTAATTTTCATCATGCTTTGATCAAAGTTTTTCTGAATCATCATTAGTTTGAATTAGGCAGGATGCGATTTCCTCTTACCAGGAGTGATCGATTCCATGTTAACCTACTCACAATCTTCATATATAATCTACCATATCTAGATCACTCCGTACATGACTGAGTCATGAATGAGTATGAACCAAAATATAGATTCATATATATAAGATTCTATGGTAGTTTCAGGTCAAAGGATTACATGCACAATTCCACTATGAGAACCATCTATTGACATTTAGATAAGACTCCATTAGATATTCTCAACTTGGATCAATTCAGTGAACTCATTCTCTAATGAGCACCCATATCCTTATATTAGTGTCATACATAAGTGATTGTGAGATCAATTATCCTCTCAATTGAGCATACAAAAGTTGTGCTAGTCTTACCGAAAATATTGATCCCCAACTCAATGTTCCATCGATCAGGAATGTTTAAATTAGGATTTTAAGGTTTTAGATCTCACTACTATGATCTCATCATAATTCTAAAACCATAGCCTTAATTTATGGAGTTCATCATAATCTTAAATAAATAATAAGACACTGCATATGATGAAATAAATGCTTTTATTTATTTTAAAATATCATTACATAAGTTTGGAAGACAAAGAACAGTCCAAAAATAAATTTTTGATTGGCTTGAGGGCATATACCTTTCATATACATTGGTATGTACTAGACCTAAGAGTTCACTAGCTCGCTCATTCTCTCTAGTAAAAGATGACTTGGTTATTTTACCAAGAAGATAGGACTCATAGATCGAAAGTGATTCACAATCACCAACTTCAAGAATTTCTTCTTAAGCTAACCTATTTATTCTATTTTTGTTGATATGATCAAGCCTACAGTGCCAAAGATAGATTTCTGACATATCATCTATTCTAGGGCATTTATTGGAAGACTGGATTATGTTAACAGGCTGTGATAATAGACAGATGCCGTTATTCAATTATCCAACACAAACCATAACACGATTCAAAATGATATTATAAAATTTTTGTTTTTGAAAATTCATAATGTTCTTGGCCAAAAGGCCTACAGAAATAATATTCAATAAAAAATTTGGACAAAAATGACATTCACTAAGAATAACTCTATGAGAATTGATTATAAGGTTCATGATTCATAAAGATAGAACTGAAACTTATCTTCCATCTCCAACATTCAGGAACCTCTCGCCTTCACCAAATCTTCTACTGACCTACAAATCCTGCATCGAATTATAAATATGATAAGAACTTTCAGTATCTAATACCTAGATAGTAGTATCACATATTGAGAAGTTGCAAGGTGTTATCATATAATTATCTTGCCCAGCAACTGCTTCCTTCTTTCTCGGCCTATTTGGATCTAGAAAGGCAATGTATTGAGGATAATTCCTCTTTCAATGCCCATGCTTCTTATAGAAGAAGCACTCCGTTTGGCTCTAGTCGTGCTTGCACTTCTTGGTCTGATCCTGTGCAGACGTCCCAGCATGCGACTGCACCTTCTTGTTCTTCTTTTTTTTCTTAAAGGATCAATGATCAGAAGAAGATCCTTCCACTACATTCACTGTCTCCTTATGGAGCTGGTGATCCTTCTCAAAGTTTTGCAACAACCCCAATAACCCATAGTAGTTCACTACAGGCTTTGTCATTCTAAAATAAGGAATGGGAGGAAGGACTTGGGCAAAGAATTAAGGATTGCATCCTTCCTGAGCTGCTCATGCAGGGGCAAGCCCAGCTTGCTCAAGCACTCAATCATATATAATACATGATCAATGGCTGACGCCCCATTTCTTATCTGAGCATCAAAAATGGCATAACTAATCTTATGCCTCTCAACGTCGTCAGGCATGTCAAAGGAGTCATTCAACATTTGAAGCATCTCTTGAGGTTGGGCATTCTCAAATCTATGGCTGAACTCGTCATTCATCACCACCAACATAATGCAATGAATGGTGGTCCAGTCATTGAGCCACTTCTGATAAGTATCTCTAACCGTCCCTCTAGTATTTGGGGCTGGCTCCTCAAGTGCCAGATCAGTCAAAACATATAAGATCTGTTCATGCTCTAGGATGATTTTCAACTTTTGATACCAACTATCGAAGTTAGATCCTATGAGTTTGTCATTATCCAACAATGATCGAAGCAACAGGATAGTGACCATAGCTACATAAAAGAAAATCAAACCTAATTAGTATATGAATTAATTATTCTAAAGACTTGGACTTTAGTCTAAAGGTCCTCCTACTATTTTATATGAACTGATAGCCTCTACCTCCAATTCGAGGAATTATTTTAATTCCTTAATGGGTACTAGAATCCACACAGACTACACACGAGTCCAACTTTAGTTAGTCAACCCATGTGCATCTATGGGCAGATTCATAATCAATTATTTCTCTAAACAACTTCTAGTAATTTTAATTTTATCTTGAAAATCTAATTAGTAGACTTTAGCCTCCACTAAAAAGATCCAGTTAGGTCCAATCATTAACATGACCATATTTGGTACATCTGACCAACAAATGATCAAGCCTGACTTTGATTGGCCAACCTGACCATCATTAGAAAGATACGACCAAATCATCATATTATGAATGATAATTCCATTAGTCAATAAGCATCAGGCCTTTGGGCCTCCAATGATTATTAAACTAATGGATCAATTATCACTCATCTTAATAGAAGGCTATGACTTAGTTATCATTATAACTTTATCATTTTTAAGAATCTAATAATTTTAAAGAATTTGATTAAGTTATTTTAAGAAGAGAAGAGAAGATTAACCAGCCAATTTCGATCCTTCCACTGACTTCACCAAGTCAGATCCAAAAATACATAATTAAAGCTAGTATTAGGAGCACCTAAATCAATCACACTGATTTACCTAATTGACATGGGTGAGCCCAAATCACCAAGTGTTCCAATCAAAATCTAATTCACCAGGATGGCTAGGTAAGTGAGATCTGTAGAAGGCATATAACATTAACTCATCAAAGATCGAAATCAGTGCGAGTAGCTCCCAATTAAAAATCACTGATCTAAATACCAAACTTACCTTAGACACCATCCAGTTTATTAGTTTCAATTTGATCAATCTAGTAATCTTGAGTTCGACCACGTAGCCATGAATCAAATCCATTCGGTCCTTGTTAAAGGCATGGACTTGACCAACTACAACTATTGTAATTGAGTCTAAAAAGTTCTTAACCTAATCTAAATCAACGTTTGATTAGATTTGATTAATTACTCTAATTTAGTCCATTCTTTAACTAACCTTAAGTCTAACCTAATTAATGGACCTAATTCATCTAATTCAGTAACCCAAATTTTATAATCAATAACTTAGGATCTTTAATTCACAATCCTAGATCCTAATTAATGATACTTAATTCTTAATTAATTTTTTGGGCTGAAGGTTAGGGTATGGCATTTCAAAAATATTTTTTAAAATTTTGAAAGATTCTTTTACAATCTAGCACTATTTAGCAAATTGGTCGACTCACTTCAAAAATGGTACTGGTTGAAGGTTTTAATCTATGACTATGTATAATATATAAAAATCATGAATTATTTTAGATATAATCTAAATACTTATTTATAATTAAAATTAGATTAAAATTATTCAAATATATTATAAAAATTATTATATCAGATCTAAAATTTTATGATCAATTTTTAGATCAGCAACCTACCAGGACAACCTATACACTGTAGGGGATAAACCCTACAGCAGGACAACCTACAGTCCATACAATCATGATATTTTATTTTTAAATTTAAAAATTAGATTATTATTTAGATCTAATTTAAATAAATAATCTAATCATGCATATACATCATATTAAATAATTTGGATGCTCTGATACCATTAATGGTGTGCATGCAGAGTTTCTAGCTCTACTTTCGAAACTTTTTTGAAAATCAATTATAGAAGAATTAAAAATTAATCTAATTAATTTATAAAGAGATTTAGATCTAATCTAAAATCTTATATTACTAGGATCTAATGTGACATATATGCAATCAAATCTAAAAATAAAAATAAATAGCAGCAGCAGTAAAACTATTTTACTAATCTATATGTTCATAACACGTTATCTTTGCACGGATAGTCGATCACCATAATCTGATCATCATGATGAAGATCTAATCATCGTGATGTAGTCACACACATGTCTGGCCTCCATGGATGATCTACATGAGGCCCTAGTCCCGATCGGCTCCTCATGAGTGCTAGCTCGATGTAGAATGGTCTTGATGGGTGAATCTAATCAAACATGTTTGATCTCCCTCCATCGATTCTTTGGATGCTCCAAATTAGCAGCAGAGGTAGATGAGAGATAGAGGAGGCACTTCAAAAAATTTATTGAAGATCTAATGCTCAGATCTCACAAACTCGCAGCATAAGCCCTAGATCAGAAATCTAGGGCAGCACAATCACTCAAACCCTAGCACCTTCTTTTCTCTCTATTTTTCCTTCCCTCTGATTTTTTCTGAATTTTTTTCATGTAAGGGAGAGGCTCATGCATGGAAGGAGGGAGTTTGTTTCTGATGTGCACTCATCCAAAAATCACTGTGATTTATTTTTAGTGCAAAACCAAGAGATGGCGTGAGGGAGAGTTGAGATAAAGAGGTTGTTCATTCAAATTCAAACTTCTTTTGAATTTGAATAGCAACCAAAACAATATTATCTCTCAAGGATGTGGTAAAGGAGGGGCATGAGCCTTCTTTGCATGGAAAACACTCATGAGAAATATCTTTCTCGTGGAGAATAGGATGGCGCAAAAAGGAGTTATGTGGCGCATGGAAAACTAAGTCAAACTAGTCTCAATTGTTCTTATCCAATTAAACCAACCCAAACCTATTTGATTAGGCCCAATTAGACTAGATTAAACCCAACTAATTTAGGCTTAATTAAGCTTAATTAAATTTTAATCAAATTAAAAATTGATCAAGCCCAACCCCTGATCAAATCAGGGATCAAACCTCCTCGATAGTTAGGTCATTTCATAACCTAATCAGGTCAAACCCAACTGAATCCAATTCGATCAAACTTGATCCAAAATTAATTACTCAATCAAATTGAGTTAATTAGCAATCAAATTATTAATTAAATCTCTCATAAATATAGAGTTTAAATCTAGTAGGTGTCCGAGTAATAGAGTTCCATCAAAATAGAATTTCTGATCGAAGAGTCTCAAACCAGTGGGACTCTTGAACCTAGTATCCCAAAGAAATAAAACTCATGATTATAGAGTCTTAGACAAATAGGACTCAAAATCCCAATACAGTAGAACTCTTGATCGAAGAGTTTCAGTCTAATGGAACTCCTGATCATAGAGTCCCAGACAATCAGGACTCAGAGTCTTAATGCAGTAAGACTCTTGGTCAAAGAGTCCTAGTCCAGTAAGACTCTTAACCATAGAGTTTCAGTCCAGTAAAATTCTTCACCAGCCATCAAATCAGATAGGAACCTCTAGTGTGTGTGATCTTGTAGGTTCGAACCTAAGTCGATAGCATAAGAACCAATTTCTATACTAATCAAAGTGATCATCTAGCAATGGTACCCAACATTTGGATTGGTCAAATAGTTGCAATCACAATATTCAGAACCTACATGAATATAGTTACCGCATAATTCATTCCTTTGACCTCTATGTATAGGATGACTCAGAGTTAAACTGTCAACCCTGATAAGTACATCCAAATCATGTCTTAAAGCAATTAGTCCCATGACTCCTCACTAGGACTACCCTGACCAAGAATTTGCTAAATTAAAATATAATTAATACAGCTCTCAAAATTAGAAATGGTCAATCCCATCTTGATACATGTACTAACTCCTCAAGTATTTGATTGTACTTAGAAATCTTTCATTACTGAATTAGAAATTTAGGTAGTCTGACACCAAAGCACAGTGAGTTGCTTGAAAGTCACCATAGCAATCTCAGATTAGAGGATCACTTAAACCCATATTCCATCGGAGTAAATCTTGACAGCAAAAAAGCTTCAGAGTTAGTCATGTTCAATGGAGATGTATCCCTACATCTCACCTGCATGTCATACCAGTATCTTCATACTCCTTGGTTAAGAGGATAACCAACTCATACGGCACACAATGACCTACACTCGATAAACATTATTGTCCTTAGTAATAACATATCATTTGGTCGCAAATAGGTTTAAGAACTAAATGACAAATCCTCTTTTATCGATTCTAAATAGTCTAAGAACTTCACTACAACATAGGAGTTCATTAGAAGATGTGAGAATTTATAATAAAAAAAGCCAAAATAGATTTTATTCATTAATAATTTATGTACAAGTATAAGAAATAGTACAACTATCAACAGACTGACGATTAGTTTTGGAACACTATTTCCAACACCTTCTCCACCTAGACTTTTCAAACTTTAAATTTGGTGAAGATTTTTTATTTTTTCTTCATAAAGTAGACTCAAATCTTCCTCAAAAAATCATCTATCAGGATTAAAAGGTATCTTGCTCTATTTTTGGCTGAAATCAGAGCTGATCCCCACACATTAGTGTGAACTAATTCTAGTGGGGCTGCACCGCGGGCTATGCTGACCAGAAACTAAACCCTTCTCTATTTTTTCATGTAGCATGGCTCACAAAGCTCTAAAACTCCTCCACCCAAATCAAGGATTATTTCTTTTTTCTTAGCTTCTTTAGCCCTCTATCTTCCATGTGGCCCAGGCGATAATGCCACAAATGATAAACCTCCTGCTGATCCTATGCTACTGTAGCTGTATCGAATTCTCTGATCACCATAGATCTCTCCATCCTATAGAGATTATTCTTCAACCTCCTTCCTCTCATCACCACTATGGCTCCATTAAAGATGTTCAATACTCCACTCCTGATATGAGTGCTGAAGCTATAGCCACTCCACTCTAGGTAGTCTAATGACATTAGGTTTTCTTCAACTCCAAAATGTGCTTCACATTTATGAGAGTCCACATCACGTCAAACATCCTCATCCTAATCATTCCAATACTAGCAACCTTGCAAGGGTGATCATCCCCAAGTGTCACACTCCTTGCATCAATCTCAATGTATGAAGAGAACCAAGACTAGTTTGGGGTGTAGTGATGCGAACAGACTGAATCCAAGGTCCAAACCTTTATGCTTTGCCAATGACCATCCGACACTACCAAGAGGTCATCCTTCATCTCCTGATCAGTAATTATACTCGGTGATTTAGATCCTCCATTTTCTTCAATAGCAGGCTATCACATCGAAAGTATCCGATCTCATTACACTTGTAACACTTTGCTTGTTTCTTGTCCTTTTGGAACTTTGATCATCCCCTTGATTTACCTTTTTTTTTTCTTTCAAATCTCTCTCCTACAGCCAAATCCTCCTTGGGAATGTCATCCTTGGTCATCATCTCCCTCTGCTTATTCATACCCAGGATTGAGACAATGTCTTGATAGTATAATATCTCTTTTTCATAGAGCAATATCGTGACCAGTGGATCATAGAAAGGGGGCAGCAAACAAAGCAACAGCAATGACTTGTCATCCTCCTCCATCTTCACCCCAATATTTAGCAACTCATTGCTCACTTGGTCAAACAACTAGATGTGACTGAGGACATCTCCATTTTCAACCATCCGAAGGCTATACAGTCTTTTCTTCAACATCAATTTATTGTATATGTTCTTTTCCATGTAAAAAGTATACAACTTTGACCAAAGTCCTTTAGAGATTCTCTCTTCCAGCATCAAATAGAGGGCCGAGTCTACTAAACACTCTCTAATCACCAAACATGCCCGTTTCTCTATCAACATCTATTGTCTATCTGTGATCTCCTCAGGCCTGTCCTCCAATACTAAATCTAATTCATGCTACATAAGGTCTTCTATCCAAACTTTTCACATAAAAAAAAAAATTCTATCAAACTTCTCAAAATCTATCTTTATGCTACTCCTCATCACTGGATCCAAGCCAAATAATAGGAAAATCATCAAGATAGATGAAAAATATCTTGACAGAATTTTGCTGAAATTTCAGCCTTTGTAGATCTCTTGTTTCTGCTTTCTCCTTCCTTCTCCATGCAACCCGTGCTCTGATACCAATTATAAGAGCAATTTTCTAGACCTTAGGAGACCTAAAACCAGCTACCAGGGGGCTCCAATCTGAAGGAGGCAATAGCAAGAAGAGAGAGAGCGCCTGGAGGGGGGCGGCCATTATGGATAGGGGGCGCCTAGGATTTTGGATGGCAGCTAGGGTTTTCCCAAGAGAAGGGGGCGGCAACTAGAGAAGAAGAGAGAGAGATTAGGAGAGAAAGAGATAGGAAGAAAAAGGTTCTGTATTACTTGGATTCATGAAATCCTAATACATGTATATATACAAGACCAATGTGGTCCAACCAAAAAACTCCCATGGCTAACTCAATGAGACAGAGTTAATCCCAAGCTCATGTATATCCCTGACTTGACTCAATCTCAACCTATGGACCTAAGCCTAGCCCAATATAGGTTAGCCACTTAAGGCCCAAATTCACTAAACCATAAAATCCTAAAGACTGACAGTCTTCAGCCTAGGGCCCAAACTAGCCCTAGTAAGCCCATGATCACCTCATGGGCTCCTAACCTTGGCCTTTACCTTGGCCACTTGAGGCTTAGGAGCACCACACAAGGCTCTATGATTTCTCTATTTTAGGAGGAAGGAGGACATAAGTCCTCTATTCCATGAAAGAAGAAAAGAAGAAAGAGAAAAAAAAGTAAGAAAGAAAAAAAAAGAAAAAAAAAGAAAAAAAAAAGAAAAGAAGAAAAGAAAAAAGTTTCTCTCTTTTCTTACTCCCTTCTCTAAGCTTGAATCCCCACTTTCTCTCTTTGAAAAGTCTAGCTTCTCTCCCCACTCTCTCTAGAATTTTCTCACTCTAGATTGTGCCTCTCTAATGAAGTTTATTACTTCAGGATTGATTCAGTAAAAAATTCTTTTATTTTGATCCAATCCTAGTTAAAAAGATCTTGATCTTGATCTACGATCATCAGACAACATATTGGCACCCACCTTGGTCAAACCTAGATACAATTAGATTTGATCTTCCTTGACTCTATTAAACTACATATATCATAGTATGATCCTTGATCATATGAAGTTAACATGATTGGACCAATCTAGACCATAGGTTGCGACTATCATTCATCATGTCTTCTTTGATTTTTCATATCTTTTCTGATTATTGGACTTAATTATGTATAGGGGTATAGTTATCCCGATAAGAAAATATTTAACAATCGGATACTGTGGTGTGATCAATGAATTGAATATCTTGGAAAAAAATTTTAAAAAAATTATATGAATTTGTTGGAGCACTTATAAGGTGAGTAATGCTTCATTTTTTCTATTTTTATTAGTAAATTATAAAATATTTTTTGTATTGAATTATTCATGATTTATAAATTTGATTCATTGTATTTTAGATTTGTAGAATATGCACTTTTGTTCAATATATCAAATAATTTATGATCGATCATACCAAAATTATTGTGCATTTTATCAATTGATTTTGATGTCGCCTGGTTTATGACTTTTTGAATTTGAATATGAAACAGTATTTTGAATCAAGTTGGATTTTGACTTGCAGCCTGACTTTGTATTCAATACCCTACCAGTGAGGTTATGTGCTTCTATTTTGAACTCTATCAGTGGGGATTATATACTAGTGCTTTAATACACTACCAGTGGAGGTTGTCTGCTGGTACTTCGATACCCTTCCAGTGGAGATTGTATGCTGATATTTTGATATCCTACCATTGGGGGTTATAATTTCATATTTTGATACCTTGCTATTAGGGGTTATGCAGTGGCACTTTGATTTAGTTCATAACTGTTGAGATGAATATAATATTTTGAAAAAAATTAATTTATAAATAAAAATAAATTTAAAAATAAATTTTGGATAAATTAAATTTATATGGATCTTATATTAATTAGTATTGTATAGTTTGAATTGATGCATCCTGCATGCTAATTTTTTAGTATATTATTATTATTGAATTTATCTAGCTAAATTGTATATTATTTACTCGACTGTCTAGTTTATTATTCTATATTTTACTATTTTTATAAATTCAAAGGACTATCTTGAGTCGGGGATTGATTATGGAAAAGTGAATTAGAGGCTGACTTTAATATATTTATTTTAGATTAAGATTTATTAAAATTTGATATAAGACTATAAAATTTTATTTTGTAAGACTTTTGATTTAGTTGTTTGAATTAAAATTGAATATTAAGTATTTAAATTTTATTCCACTATTGCTTTGTGATTTCATGATAAGATGCCTTGCATAGTTGCAGGAAAAGTCCTCTATAAGTATGTAGTGGTTGTCATAACCCCTGGCTCACGATCTTGAATCAGAAGAGTAACAAATTATATAGTATTAGAGTATAAGTAGATGAATTATGACATATAGAATTAGACTTGAGTATAGGTGGGTACACACTAAAGAGATTAGGATATAGATCTTTGATGATTATAGTATAAATTGGCTTTATGATTTCTGACTAAATCTTATGATTATGAATGAAAAAATCACTTAGGAATAATGATTTAGAGAGTCTGATACATGATGGATAACCTATGGATCATGATATGATTAGTTGGATTTCGATCTAAAGTGATTGCAAGAAGATTGATTATGAATTTCATTGTGCATTGTGATTATTAGTTTGATCATCAATAGTTTGAGTGAATTGCAAGCTCAAATTTGATATGGGAGAATATTATAATATTGCTCTTGATTTTAAAATTAATTATCTAGTGATAAGATAAAGATTCATTCATAAAATGTTGTTTCAAGTTGTACTAAGAAGACCTTTTATGATATTTGATTAGAATATTCTTTGAGGTTTATAATGGAATATGGATCATGTATGAAGCTTGCATATAGAAACAAAAATATAGTTGGGGACATTGCAAAAAAGCCTATTTCTTATTGAAAAAGTTGATTATGAGATTATAGAATGTTCATTGGTGGAATATTTAATTACCATCTTTGGATCCAAATAATAAGTCTTATTTATGTCCATTGAAGACTATATGATGTATATGAAACTTCAATTCAAAGATTATATATCTAAGTTGATCAAGAAATCTTCTGCCATTATTATTAAGGTTGCTAATGAAATCCTTAGTTGTTATGTTGGATTCTATCTATTCGAGATTTTGAGATATGTGTGAAATTGTAATTCAAAATTTTGGGATTATAAACTAATCTATAATTTTTTTGCCCTTGTTATTGAGGTCCTTGATAAAATCTAGTATTACATGGAGATTTGTTTTAAAAAGGCTTGCATGATTGTCATGGAAAGTATTTGATGGATGTTGAAGATCTTTATAGAAGAAACTTTAAAAGAGATGATTAAATCGGTTCTACCTTTATGTTTTGATTTAAGTCCTAACTTGATGGAGCATTAGAAGATTTTTCTTATTGATTATGCTTATAGGATTTTGATTTAAACTTGTCTAATTGAATTGATACAAGAGTTAAGATTTGATTCATATTGAATTATAGCAAACATATGTGATGGTGTTGAATATATTATTGAACTCAAAGGTTACTCAACATGCTTATGCTCCAAGCAAAAATTAGGGATGAGAATCAAAAGTTCATCTTTGGCTTTATTTAGAATTTGAAATTTTAGATCTTTTCTGGCTATAGTATAGAGTAATATTTTGATCAAAATTATTATATGAATCTAAGAAATTTGATGGTTTAGATCAGAGTATGCAGCAGAAGCATGGTAATTTGGATTATTTTGAGATTGTCAGTAATATTGATTCTTTGAGTAATAATTTTATCATAGATGATATAATTTGATATTCTTTATAGAGGAATAGGGGTGAGAATCAAAAGTTCATCTTTGATTTTATTTGAAATTTAAATTTTTAGATCTTTTCTAACTATAGTATAGAGTAATATTTTGTTCAAAATTATTATGTGAATCTAAGAAATTTGATAGTTTAGATTAGAGTACACAGTAGAAGCATGGCGATTTGGATTATTTTGAGATTGTCAGCAATATTGATTCTTTGAGTAATAAGTTTATCATAGATGATATGATTTGATATTCATTGTAGAGGAGATTTATTGATAATGAAAAGGATAATATTTTGATTTGAGATTATTTTAGATATCTCAAAGTGCTTTTCACTAGTAGGTTCCCTATGTACCAAGTGAAGAAAAATCCTGATTTTTCAGTCCAGGTTCGTTCAGATCTGATCAGATCAAGAGATATATTTCAAAAATTTTTCTCTTAATTCCAATCAGATCTTGATATGTTTC
>QRFJ01003032.1:149969-238170 GCA_006176705.1 Cocos nucifera
GAAACATATCAAGATCTGATTGGAATTAAGAGAAAAATTTTTGAAATATATCTCTTGATCTGATCAGATCTGAACGAACCTGGACTGAAAAATCAGGATTTTTCTTCACTTGGTACATAGGGAACCTACTAGTGAAAAGCACTTTGAGATATCTAAAATAATCTCAAATCAAAATATTATCCTTTTCATTATCAATAAATCTCCTCTACAATGAATATCAAATCATATCATCTATGATAAACTTATTACTCAAAGAATCAATATTGCTGACAATCTCAAAATAATCCAAATCGCCATGCTTCTACTGTGTACTCTAATCTAAACTATCAAATTTCTTAGATTCACATAATAATTTTGAACAAAATATTACTCTTACTATAGTTAGAAAAGATCTAAAAATTTTAAATTCAAATAAAATCAAAGATGAACTTTTGATTCTCACCCCTATTCCTCTATAAAGATAATATGCATCAATCATATCTCATATGATGTCAAAATTAAATAATTTTTATTTACTATTTTTTAGATATTATTATAATAATTATAATATCAAAAAATAGTAAATAAATAGATCTAAAATATGATTTAATCAAATTAAATTATAAACATGCAAGACTATTCTATAGAACTATTCTATTTTAGAATTAGTGATGCATATTTTCTAATCTTAGATCCAAATTATTTAATTTTAATTTTTCTAATTTTAAATCTGATCATATCTCATGTGATATCTAAAATCACTTATTTTTTAATTAAAATAAATTTAAAATTAGATCTAAATACTTTAGAACCTTGGCTCTGATATCAGTTGAAGGAGAAATTCTGATTTTTCAGATCAGGTTCGTTTAGATTTGATCGGATTAAGAGATATATTTTAAATTTTTTTTTCTTTGATTTGAATTAGATCTAGAATATTTTAGATCTTATTTTTATTATTCTAATAATTAAAATAAAATATAAATAAATTAAATCATATTTAATTTATCTTGATGTAGGGTAATCCTTTTACCCGTTGATGATCCTATAAGCAGCAGAAGGTTCTGGATCTAGCCATGTAAGTGCCTGGCCTCTACCGATATCCACTCAGTCTGGATCTAGAGATCCTCTTCTTCTCTATATATCTCAAAAAATCAGATCTGAATCTGATTTGGAGGATCTTCAAAATAGCTTTCGAAGATCAGCAGTTATCCTTTGCAGCAGCGCAGCCTTCTAGCCTTCTATCGCCTTTCTCTTGCCTAGATTGCACCAACTAAGATCCCAAACTACTTTGAGTGTGGAGAGGAGCGGGAGAAGATGGACTTGGCATGGAGGAGGAGGAGAGAGGTAGTCTTAGGGCGTGGGAATTACATTGCTTTTTTGAGTTGGGCGCAGGGTCTTATTTATAGACTATGCATGATTCAACTCCTCTTCATCCCAACCAATCACAATCCTTTGTGAAATCAGATCTAAATCTGATTGGTGGGAATAGAGTCTCTTGGATTCATCCTTAAATGGTGCCTAAGATCAATCAAAGTTGGTTCTTAGGAGGAGTCTAATCAAAATCCAAGAAGGAGATGGAGTCCCTATCTAATAGGGACTCTTGGGTGCCTCAAACTTGGGCACACGCCACCCTTGGCGTGCGCCCTCCTCCTTGCCAGTTTCTAGTAGGGAGACAAGCCCTCACCTGCTCTACAATAGGTGCATGATACATGGATAGTAGTCAAAGTGTCAATGGTCAATATTTGACCAGTCAAAGGTCAACTTTTGATCAAAGTCAAAGGATGAGAAATGACAGATGACCAAAAATGGTAGGTATTATCTTACAAAATAAGACAACCCTTTTCTGACCTAGACAAACTTCAATCAGACCAAGTGTAGGCCTCTGATCAAGCATAAACTCCTTTGGCTCAGTCAGGACAACTATTTATGATAGTGAAAGAAGAATGTTAGGTTCAATCGAGTGCTAGCACGATTTCCTTGAACCTAATTGAATCTCATTCAGATCAATTGATGATCACCAGATTCAAATCCTTATTTGTGTGATCCAATTAGATTCATTTCTGTATGGTAATGGGATATATCATGATCTCTATCATCGACATCATCAAAACTGCTTTCGATGGATCAGAACTCTTCTGATTTGAATAGCTAGAATGATCGATCATCTAAATCATTCTAATTGCTCCCAAAATCCACCAATGACATCTAGCAGTATATGGTGGCAACCCATCAGAGCTGAATGTGAACCTCTTGGTGCTGCTACCTTTGTGATTAAGTTCTTCTATCTTGAGCTTCGATCAGATTAGGATTAAGGTGAACTCGTCAAACCCTAGTTTCTATCATATGATGTAATCATTCAATTCAAGTCCAACGTAAAAACCTAAATAGAAACTCTTTCTATTATTTCACTCTGCCATGGCCATGGGCTTCTAGACTTGATTCTTATGATCATCATAGGGCTGCTCCTCTACCACCGATGTAGATAGATTCCATCTTGATGCAATCCAATTTCTACAATGAACATGCTATAGCCAACATACACCTTAGGGTTCTGAATGGCTAGGAGATCGAGTTATGGTATAGTCAAATTATAACATCCTCAAGGTGAACTATCGATGCACCTCAGGTTAAAGAATCAGACACACCATTGCAGCATCGAGTCAGTCATTGACGAGAAGGTAGACTTCCTAATGACTACTCAAGATGGTCACGCTTAGTGCCCTCGTTCTCTAACGAATATCTGTACTCTCACTCTGGTGTCTCCACATCATAGACTCAAGACTCATCTACTAAAGAGAAGCGATTGTACACCAACCTTCCGGATCAATCACCATCCTCGTGATGATCCTATGGTCGGGAGCATTTTATGAGTTAATAATGATTATTCATGTCTTAAATTTTCAACTCTTGAAAATATAAATTATCATTACCATTAACTCAAAGGATGAATCACAGACACTAAATATATATATGTGATAGAAAATAACCCATTTTATTGATTATAGTCAAAATTATAATTTTGCCCTTAGAAGTGTATTACAAGTGTCAGCCAATTCTAACTTCTAAGGCACATATATCTAACAGGATGAACACATGGGCACCTGGTGGAATCCCTAATAGATCGCTGTCAATAATTAGAAACAATTCAGGATTTAGCGATAAGAGGTATGCTCTAATACTTTCTTTTATATTATAAATGCATGTTATATGATTTAATTGCTAATAAGGTGGTCCTAGGGTTCGGATTTGGTTTGTATGATTTCATAATTTTGCTTTGAAATCCATGCTTCTATCCTGTACACCAATCCTATCAGTATATGGACCTATGAGCTCAAGTGCCAGAGATGGATATTTCTACTTCATAATCTTCACAGATGATCTATCGAGGTATGGGTATGTCTATTTAATAAAGCATAAGTCTGAGTCATTTGAAATATTTAAATTATTCCATAATGAGGTAGAAAAGCAAACTAGGAAGAGTATTAAAACTCTTTGATCTGATTGAAGGGGTCAGTATCTTTCTAGCAAATTTTTGACATATCTAGGAGAGAATCTTATTCTCTCCTAATGGACTCCTTCTAAAATACCACAGCATAATGGTATATCTGAAAGGAGGAATCTGACCCTATTGGACATGGTTCAATCCATGATGGGATTTGTCAATCTATCAATCTTTCTTTAGGGATACGTGCTCGAGTCAGCTTGTTACCTTTTAATTATGGTGCTGAGTAAGTCTGTTTTAAGAACGCCACATGAGATGTGGATAGAGAGTATGCCAATACTCTCGCATCTTAAGATTTGGTGATGTCTGGCTTATGTCAAACTATTGACCTTAGATTGATTTTGATGATAACAAATATATTTGAGTATAAATTATTATGTTACTAACATTGTTTATGAGGATGTGTAGTTATAAATCTTAAGTGCTCACAAACACCAAGTATTTCCATTCATCAGTTATTCAAGATTTTAGAGAGGATATTTCAAATTGAAATAATCTTTCAAGAGGTTTTAATTAATGATAATCAAAGCAAAAAGGCAAATCTAACCTACAAAGTAAATTAGAGAAGAAAGGATCATAAATAGTGTTTGACATGCCTGGCATGCAAACTGGGCCAACCCAGTTTGAGACTGAGCCATCCTAGTCTCAGTGAAAGCAAAAGATAGAAGGGCAGAATTTTTTTTAACCTAGGGGACTGAGCTGACCCAGTTGAAAACTGAGCTGATCCAATGAAACTAGATTAACCCAATCATAAAGTGAGCTATCCTAGTCTCAAACAATAGAAGAAGACAGAAATAGTATTTTGAAATTTCTGAGACTGAGCTACCCAGCTGAAAACTGAGCCGACCCAATTTAGACTGAGCCAACCCAGTTTAAAACTGAGCCGGTCTAGTGCCTGTAATGGCTAGTTTCTAGTTCTATAGCTTTTTCACTCCATACGTCCTCCAATAGCTATTTTGGATCTTCTAATGGCTAGATTACTTTTAGAAGCCTATGATGATGACTTATAATGGTGGAAAACCTAAGGGATGCTTAAGAAAATACTTGAGATATGAAAAATAATTTTTGAACATACAAAAGAGAGATTCCAAGCAGATTTTCTATCCTTCAAGTGTGTGAGCTCGATAGTGAAAAGGAATGAGTGATTTTTAGTGTTACCCTTGTCCTTCCAACATCCTCAATCAAAAGGAAGTTAGGCCATCACCATTGAAGATCAACTCTTACTTCTTTCAAGCATTCAAGAGAAGAAATCAAGCCTACAAGCCAAGCTTCCAGATTTTCTTCTCCTAAGCTTCAAGAGTTTATTTTTATTTTATTTACTATATTATTCATTTTTTTCTTTTTTAAGTTTCTTGAGATGAGAAACTTGGGTTGGTCCAAGCCTAGAGTTGGACATTGTATGGTTGTGATTGGTAAGCCAAAGTGAAAACCAATCGGGGTTGATTGTTAGTCTAAAAAAATAATCATTGTATGGTTGTGGTTGGTGAGCCAAGGTCAAAACCAACTAGATTGGATTGTGAGCCCAAGTAAAACAATCGGACTATAATCAAGCCTAGTGATTATAGTTGAATTCCTAAGTGGTTTACTTAGGGAGTGGATGTAGGTGCTGAGTTTGGCACCGAACCACTATAAAATCATTATATTTATGATTGCATATTACTATTCTTTGATTTTCTTCACTGCATATTACATAGCTTATTTATTGGCATTTAATTAGATCAATCTACTTACATCATAAGTTTAAAATTTAAAATACCCAATTCACCCTCCTCTTGGATAGCCATACTTGGGTAACAAGTGGTATCAGAATAGATGCTCTAATATTAGTTGTTGATCAAGCTATCAAAGAGCTAAAGATCATATGGTAACCCTAATTAGGACTCCATTGGTTGAGGGGCAATCAACCAATAGACCTCCACTATTCAATGGAACTAATTATACATATTGGAAAACATGAATGAAGATATTCATCCAAGCACAAGACTATGACATGTGGAATGTCATAATGATAGGACCTCACACACCAACAATTACTATTGATGGAGTGTCCATCCCAAAACTTGAAAAGGATTGGGATGAAGATGACAAAAAGAAATGCCAAAGCGATGAATGTTCTATATTATGCTTTGGATGCTAATGAGTTCAATAGGATATCAACATATTCATCTACCAAAAAAATTTGGAAAAGACTTGAAGTCACCCATGAGGAGACTAATCAAGTCAAGGAATCTAAGATAAATATGTTGGTACATAAGTACGAGCTATTTAAAATGGAACCATATGAAACCATCACTGAAATGTTCACTAGGTGCACTGATATTTTGAATGGTTTGAAAAGTCTTGGAAGAGATTATGCTAACAGCGATGTTGTGCATAAAATTCTTAGATTTTTGCCAAAGAATTGGGAGCCAAAGGTGACTGCCATTCAAGAGGCGAAAGACTTAAACACTCTAGCATTGGAGGAATTAATTGGGTCAATCATGACCCATGAGCTGAACATGAACCAAGGAAGAGAAGAAGAAGTAAAGAAAAAGAAAAGCATTGCACTTAAAGCTGCTGCCATCCATATGAAAGGAAGTGATTTTGAAGAGAGTTTGGAAGATAATGAGGAGATGGCCATGATGTCTAGAAGATTCAAGAAATTAATGAGAATAAGGAAGAGATTTGAACTTAAGAAAAAGTTTAACAAGGAAGAAGATAGCAAAGAGAAAGAAAAAGAGAAAGAACAATCACCTATTTGCTATGAGTGCAAAAGGCCCAGACACTTTCAGATGGATTGTCCAATGTTAAAGAAAAGCTCCAAGAAAATGAAGAAGAAAGCATACAAAGCCACATGGAGCAATGATGAGGACTTTTGTTCAAGTGAGGAAGAATATCAAAGAGAAGAAAAGGCAAATCTTTGTCTTATGGCACATAGTGATGATGAGGTAAATGATAATATTTTAATTTTAGATTTTACTTTTGAAGAATTGTATGATGCTTTCAATGACTTAGTTAATGACTTTAAAAAGCTATTACGTAAGAATAAAGAACTAAAGAAAGAGAATCAATCCTTAAGTAAAGATAAATTTCAAATAGAAGAAAATGTGAAGAATTTACAAACTAATCTAGATGAATCAAATGATAAGATTATATCTTTACAAGATGAACTGGTAAGATTAAGATTCATAGTAGATAGATATATGCTAAGCTCTAAAAATTTATAAATAATAATTAAAAATTAAAAGATGGTTCTTGATAAAATTGGTATAGGGTATGATACATCAAGAAAGCAAAAGTCATTAAAAAATGTATATACAAAATCTCAAAATTATGGTAGAAGAATTACATGTTACAAATGTAATAAAATTGAACATAAATTTATTGAATGCAAAACCTTTAATTCAAGCAAAATAAAAGTAAAGCAAGTTTGGATTCCAAAAGGAACCATTTATGCTAACTCCAAAGGACCCAAGTTAGCTTGGGTACCTAAGTTTGCTTGATTACTTATGTAGGTGTGCTTGGCATCTGTAAGAGCTAAAAAAAGATGATACCTTGATAGCGGATGCTTGAGATATATGATGGAAGATAAATTATAATTTATCTCTCTTGAAGCTAAAGATGGAGGTGTTATAATATTTGGAGACAATGATAAAGAAAAAATTATTGATCTTGGTAATATCTTGATAACACCCTCTACTAGCATAGAAGATGTCTTATAGGTTGAAGAACTAATGCATAACTTACTTAGTATAAGTCAACTTTGTGATAAGGGTTTAATGTTTCATTCAAATCATCTCATTGCATTGTAACTAGCTCTATAGATGAAAGCATCAAGTTCGTAGGAAAAAGACATGGAATTGTTTACATTGTTGATCTTGATGAGCTTAAAAATGAGAATATTGATTGTCTTGTTGCTATAAATGCTAAACTAAATGAATCTAGTTGGATTTGGCATAATATATTAGGTCATGCAAGTATGGACTCACTAGCAAGATTAATTAAACTTGATTTAGTAAAGAATTTGCCCAAAATCAATTTTGAAAAGGATAAAATTTGTAAAGCATGCCAACTTGGTAAATAAATGAAATCATCTTTCAAATCCAAAAATATTGTTTCAACTACTAGGCCTCTAGAATTACTCTATATGGATTTGTTTGGACCTATTTCAACTACTAGTCTTGGAGGAAAAAGATATGGCTTTATAGTAATAGATGATTTTTCAAGATATACATGGATTTTATTTTTGTCACATAAAGATGATGCTTTTGATATGTTTGTTGATCTATTTAACAAAATAACAAAAGAAAAAGAATGCAATATTTTATATATAAGAAGTGATCATGGGACGGAGTTTAAAAATAAAAAATTTCAAAATTTTTGTTCTAAAAATAAAATCAATTATAATTTTTCAGCACCTAGGACTCTCCAACAAAATGGGATGGAAGAAAGAAAGAATAGGACTTTGATTGAAATGACACGAACCATGCTTTGTGAAAGCAACCTTCCAAAATATTTTTGGGCGAAAGCGATTAACACCGCATGCTATGTGCTAAATAGAGCTTTAACTAAACCAATCTTAAAGAAAACTCCATATGAACTCTACAAAGAAAAGAAACCAAATATTTCATATTTTAAAATTTTTGGATGTAGATGTTTCATTCTAATAAATGGTAAAGATAAGCTTGGAAAGTTTGATGCAAAATCAGATGAAGAAATTTTCCTTGGATATTCATCATATAGTAAAGCATATAGAGTATTTAATAAAAGAACATTGATTATGGAAGATTTCGTACATGTAATTTTTGATGAAACTAACTCTCTTAGAATAAGAGAAGAAGAGCTTGATGTGAATGCAAAAATTTTAGAAAACAAAATAAAAAATATATCATTTGAAGATATTTTCTATCAAGAAAAAGAAGATAAAGAGCAAGAGGTTGAAGAAATAATGCCACATTCCCAAGATGATCAAGATACATCCAACTTACCAAAGGAATAAAGGTATGATCATAATCATCCTAGAAAATTAATAATAGGTGATCCATCTCAAGGAGTTAAAACTAGATCATCTTTTAGAGAAGCTATGAATCATATTGCATTTGTATCCCATCTAGAACCTAAAAATATAGTTGAAGCTGAAAAGATCCAAATTGGATATTAGCAATGCAAGAAGAGTTAAATCAATTTGAAAGAAATAAAGTTTGAAAATTAGTTGAAAGACCTAAAAATTTTCTTATAATTGGTATAAAATGGGTCTTTAGAAATAAACTAGATGAGAAGGACAATATAATTAGAAACAAGGCTAGATTGGTTGCACAAGGATGCAATCAAGAAGAGGGTATTGATTTTGATGAATCCTTTGCACTCGTAGCTAGACTTGAAGCTATTAGATTATTTTTAGCATTTGCATGTTTCATGAACTTTAAATTTTTTCAAATGGATGTAAAGAGTATATTTTTAAATGGTGTAATTGAAGAAGAAGTTTATGTAGAATAACCTCCAAGCTTTGAAAGTCAAGAATTATCTAATCATGTATATAAACTTAAGAAAGCACTATATGGATTAAAACAAGCACCTAGGGCTTGGTATGATAGATTGAGTAAGTTCTTATTAAACAATGATTTTAGAAGAGGTAATATGGATAAAATACTATTTATTAAAAAAAATCAAGTTATCTATTGATTGTCCAATTATATGTTGATGATATAGCATTCGGTGCTACTGATGAAGTTTTGTGTAGAAAATTTGCTAGTCTCATGCAGGGCAAGTTTGAGATAAGCATGATGGGAGAGCTCAACCCTTTCCTCGAACTTTAAATCAAGTAATCAAATGAGGGGATCTTCATCAACCAAAGTAAATACATCAAAAAAATGTTAAAAAAATTTGGGATGGAGAATGTCAAAGGAAGTGGCACCCCCATGAGCACAAGTTGTAAGCTTGATCAAAACCCAGAAGAAAAAATGGTAGATCCTAAGCTATATCGAGGTATGATCGGATCTTTACTGTATTTAACTACAAGTAGGCCGAACATAATGTTTAGTATATGCATGTATGCGCGTTATCAATCAAATCCTAAGGAATCACATGTATTAGCAGTTAAAAGAATCTTTAAGTATTTAATAAATACTCAAGATGTCGGTTTATGGTACTCTAAACAATCTTTGTTAGACTTAATTGGTTATAGTGATTCAAATTTTGCTGGTTATTGCTTAGATAGGAAGAGTACAAGCGGTACATGTCAATTTTTAGGAGTAAATTTGATCTCATGGTTTAGCAAGAAACAAAACTCGGTAGCCTTGTCTATGGTGGAAGTTGAATACATTGCTGCTGGGAGTTGTTGTGCTCAACTATTGTGGATTAAACAATAATTAGAAGATTATGGTATTACTTGTAATAACATTCCTATTCGATGTGATAATATAAGTGCCATAAATTTATCTAAAAATCCCATTTTGCATTCAAGAATAAAATATATAGAAGTAAGACATCACTTTATTAGAGAGCATGTTCAAAATAATGATATACTTCTTGAATATGTGCCTACTTAAAATTAAGTTGCTGATATCTTTACAAAATCCTTGAATGAAGAAAGATTTTGCATAATTAGAAAGTAATTAGGTTTATTTGATCCAATTTGTTAAATAAATATCTTGTGATAATTGGTTTTAAAATGATGAGATGATTAGTTTTCATGTGACGAATCATTTGGTATTTACTCATTTTTTAGAAGTAAATGAGAAAATTTCTGGACATGAAATACAAATATCAAATTAGATTGCATTTAGGGTCCTTTTAGTTATGTTTAGAATATTTTGGTTGTAAATGTCTATGATATGTAATGTTCAAACTTCAATATTTTGTAAGCTTGCAAGTCTTTATATCTATGAATGAATGAAGTTTGACTTTTGGCTTGAATTGCATCAAATTCTTCATATGAATGAATGAAATTATCTTCTTTCATGCTTGACTGAATCTCTTTACATTATTGTATACTTTTTGATAATGACAAAAAGGGGGAGAAAAATGAGTATTGAAAATTTAATTAAATCTAAAGAATGGCATTGTATGGCACACTATTTAAATGGGATGGCACACTACTTAAATAGGCATTACTTCAGCAAGAACAAATAAAGAATACGCAAATAAGTGAAAGCCATCAGAACTCAAATTATTAAATTGAAACCTTGGCACATAGTAAGGGGAAGCAACACAAAATTTGACTTAGATCAAATAGGGTCATTACACTCAGGGGGATCATATATAAATTAATAAAATGAATATAATGCATGAGTTAATTGATAAGATTGAATGAAAATATCATTTTTAAATATCAACGAAAGGTTATACTCAAAAGGTTTTGTCATCATCAAAAAGGGGGAGATTGTTGACCCTAGATTGATTTTGATGATAACAAAAGTATTTGAGTATAAATTATTAAATTACTAACATTATTTATGAGGATGTGTAGTTGTAAATCTCAAGTGCTCACAAACATTAAGTGTTCCCATTCATCAGTTATTCAAGATTTTAGAGAGGACATTTCAACTTGGAATCATTTTTCAAGAAGTTTTAATTAAGGATAAATCAAGGCAAAAAGGTAAATCTAACCTACAAAATAAATTGGAGAAGAAATGATCATAAATAGTGTTTGGCACGCCTGGCATGTAAACTGGGCTGACCCAGTCTGAGATTGAGCCATTCTAGTCTTAGTGGAAGCAAAAGATAGAAAGGCAGAATTGTTCTTGACCCAGGGGACTGAGCCAACCTATCTGAAAATTGAGCCGACCTAGTGAAACTAGGTCGACCCAGTCATAAAATGAGCCATCCTAGTCTCAGACAATAGAAGAAGATAGAAATAGTATTTCAAAATTTTTGAGACTGAGCTGATCCAGCTGAAAACTGAGCCGACCTAGTTTGGACTGAGCTGACCTAGTTTAAAACTGAGCCGACCTAGTACCTATAACAGCTAGTTTCTAGTTCTGCAGCTTTTTCACACCACATGTCCTCCAACGGCTCTTTTTGATCTTCCAATGGCTAAATCACTTTCAGAAGCCTATGATGATGACTTGTAATGGTGGAAAACCTAAGGGATACTTAAGAAAAAACTTGAGACATAAAAAATAATTTTTGAACATACAAGAGAGAGCTTCCAAGCAGATTTTTAGTCCTTCAAGTGTGTGAGCTCAATAGTGAAAAGGAATGAGTGCTTTTTAGTATTACCCTTGTCTTTCCAACATCCTCAATTAGAGAGAAGTTAGGCCATCATCGTTGAAGATCAACTCCTACTTCTTTCAAGCATTCAAGAGAAGAAATCAAGCCTACAAGCCAAGCTTTCAGATTTTCTTCTCCTAAGCTTCAAGAGTTTGCTTTTATTTTATTTACTATGTTTTTCATTTTTTTTCTATTTCATGTTTCTTGGGATGAGAAACTTGGGTTGGTCCAAGCCTAGAGTTGGACATTGTTTGGTTGTGATTGGTAAGCCAAAGTGAAAACCAATCGGGGTTGATTGTTAGCCCAAAAAAATAATCATTGTATGGTTGTAGTTGGTAAGCCAAGGTCAAAACCAACTGGATTGGATTATGAGCCCAAGTAAAACAATCAGATTGTAATCAAGCCTAGTGATTATAGTTGAATTCCTAAGTGGTTTACTTAGGAAGTGGACGTAGGTGCTGAGTTTGGCATCGAACCACTATAAAATTATTGTGTTTGTGATTGCATATTACTGTTCTATTGATTTTCTTCACTGCACATTACATAGCTTATTTGTTGGCATTTAATTAGATCAATATACTTACATTATAAGCTTAAAATTTAAAATATCAAATTCACCACCCTCTTAGGTAGCCATACTTGGGCAACACAAACGTTTAGTAACAAACAAGCTTCAACCTACATCTGATAAGTATAATTTTATAGGATGCCTAAAAGAGACCAAAGGATATTATTTCTACCTAGCTGATGAACAAAAGATATTTGTCAGCCTTAAGATAATTTTTTTGGAAAGAAAATTTTTTGGTGAAGGAACTAATGCCTCTAAGGTCGAACTTGAGAAAATTTGACAGATAGAAAAACTGACACAAGTTGCTGAATCTAAACTAGATTTGATTAGATCAAATCCATAGCCTATTGAAACTATACCCTTAAGATGGTTTGGTAGAGTACCACATCAGTCGAACAGATACTATGGTTTCTTGGTCCGAGATGGTGATCCTGTCGAACTCAATGAGAACGATGAGGATGCGATCACTTACATGTTAGCAATGCAGAGATTCGACTCTGAAGGTCAATGATGTATAGACATTAGTTGATCTATCCGAAGGGGTAAAACTCATAGAGTGTAAGTGGATCTTCAAAAAAAAAAGAGGTGTAGATGAAAAAATGGAGACCTATAAAGCCCATCTGGTTGCCAAGGGGTATTGTCAAGGTTATGATATAGACTATGATGAGATATTTTCTCTTGTAGCAATGCTTAAGTACATTCGGATCATGCTTGTGATTGCTGCCCATCTAATATATGAAATTTGATAGATGGATGTGAAGATAGCTTTCCTAAATAAAGAGCTGGAAGAAGAGGCGTATATGATACAACTTGAAGGGTTCATATCTATAGATGAGTCTAAGGTGTGTAGACTTCAAAAATCCATTTATGGATTGAAGTGGGCATCTTGGAGTTGGAGAATATATTTTAATAGAACGATCAAGACATATGGCTTCATTAAAAATAGAGAAGAGCCCTGCATATATAAATGAGCTAATGGTCCAGTAGTAGTATTCCTAGTGTTATATGTGGATGACATTCTCTTAATCGAAAATCATATTTTTGCATTACAAGAAATAAAGATTTGACTGTCGTCATAGTTCTCCATGAAGAATCTAGGAGAAGCTTCCTACATCCTAGGAATGAAGATCTATAGAGATAGATCTAAAAGGTTGCTCGGGTTATCCTAGTCCACGTACATTGATACCATGCTAAAGAGGTTCAGCATAGAGAATTCCAAGAAAGGCTATCTATCGAAGGCCCTAAAATTTTTCTCTCGAAGAGGGATTGTCCGACAACACCTCAAGAGAGAGAGAGAGAGTGTATGAGTAGAATTCTATATATTTCGACAGTAGGTTTCATCATGTATGCCATAACATGTACGAGATCAGATGTAGCATACTTACTAGGAGTAGTGAGTAGATACCAATCTATTCCAGGGGAGAACCACTGGAAGATTGTTAAAACCATCATGAAGTATTTAAGAAATACCAAGCACCAATGGCTTATTTATGGTGAGTCTTACTTAAGACTTATAGATTTTACAGACTTTAGTTTTTAGTCTGATCATGATGATGGTAAAAATATATTAGGATATGTGTTTATCCTTAATGGTGGAGCTATTTATTGGAAGAGTTCTAAGCAGCACACTATGGCCAACTCAGTTTGTAAGATGAAGTATGTCGCTGCATCAGATGCTACCAAAAAAAATGGTGTCATTGAGAAAATTCATCACCGAGCTCGGAGTAGCACGCTCTCTTGATGGTCCAGTTCTGCTCTATTGTGACAGCTTTGGAGCCATTTCTTAAGTAAAAGAACCAAAGGCACACGAAGTATATTCTATATCGCTACCATCTTGTCCAAAAGATTATGGATCGAGATGACGTCGACCTTCAGAAGATTGATGAAAAAGAGAACTTAGCCAACTCATTCACTAAAGCCATTGTAGTGAAGGAGTTTAATGACTTTAAGTCGAAGATGGATATTAGATACTGCACCGATTGGCTTTAGTCCAAGAAGAAGATTGTTGGGAATAGTATTCCAAAGCTAATCGTCAGCCTATTGATGGTTGTGCTATTTTTTATACTTATACATAAATTATTAATGAATAAAATTTATTTTAATATTTTTTATCATAAATTCTCACATCTTCTAATGAACTCCTATGTTGTGGTGAAATTTCTTAGGACTATTTAGAATCGACAAAGAAGAATTTATCGTTTAGTCTTTAAAAGCTATTCGCGATCAAATGATACGTTATTACCAAGGATGATAATGTTTATTGAGTGTAGATCATTGTGTGCTATATAAGTTGGTTGTCCTCTTAACCAAGAAGTATGGAGACACTGGTATGGCATGCAGGTGTGATGTAGGAATACATCTGCACTAAACATGACCAACTCTGGAGGTTTTCTTCTATCAAGATTTGCTCCATTGAAATATGGGTTTATGTGTCCCTCTGATCTAAGATCACCACGGTGACTTTCAAGCATCTCACTATGCTTTGATGTCGGACTACCTGAATTTCTAGTTCAGTGATGGAAGATTTTTAGGCACCATCAAGTACTTAAGGAGTCAGTGCGTGTATCAAGATGGGATTGACCACTCCTAGTTTCGAGAGTTATGTTAATTATATTTTAATTTAGCAAATCCTTGGTCAGGATAGTCCTAGTGAGGAGTTACAGGACTAATTGCTTTGAGATATGATTTGGATGTCTTTATTAGGGTTGATAGTTTAACTCTGAGTCATCCTATACACAGAGGTCAAAGAAATGAATTATGCGGTAATCATATTCACATAGATTTTGAATGTTGTGATTGTGACTATTCGACATATTCGAACATCGAATATCATTGTTAGATGGTCACTTCGATTAGTACAGAAATTGGTTCCTATACTATCAGCTTAGGTTCGAACTTGTGGGGTCACACACACTAGAGGTTCCTACTTGATCTAATAGCTAGTGAAGAGTCCTACTGGACTGAGACTCTATGGTTAAGAGTCTCACTAGACTGAGACTCTTCGATCGATAGTCTTACTGCATTAGGACTCTGAGTCTTGGTTATCTAGGACTCTGTGATCAAGAGTTCTAGTGGATTGGGACTTTATGGTCAAGAGTTCCACTAGACTGAAACTCTTCAACCAAGAGTTCTACTGCATTAGAACTCTAAGTTCTACTTATCTATGACTCTATGATTGAGAGTCCTACTGGTCTGGGACTCTATAATCATGAGTTTCATTCCTGTAGGACATTGGGGTCAAGAGTTCCATTGATTTAGGACTTTTTGATTAAGAGTTTCATTTTGATGGGACTCTGTTATCCAGACATCCACTAGATTTGAACTCTATATTTATAAGAGATTTAATTAGTGATTTGATTGCTAATTAATTTAATTTGATTGAGTAATTAATTTTGGATCAAGTTTGATTGAAGTGAATTTAGTTGGACTTGACACGATTAGGTTATGAGATGACCTAATCATCGAGGAGGTTTCATCCCTGATTTGATAAGGGGTTGGACTTGATTAGATTAGAATTTAATTAAGCCCAATTAAGCCTAAATTAGTTGAGTTTAATTTGATCTAATTGGGCCTAATCAAATAGGTTTGGGTTGGTTTAATTGGATAAGAACAATTGATACTAGTTTGACCTTGTCTTCCATGCGCCACATAACTCCTTTTTGCACCATCCTATTCTCCATGAGAAAGATGTTTCTCATGAGTGTTTTCCACACAAAGAAGGCTCACACCCTACTTTCCCACATCCTTGAGAGATAAGATTGGTTTGGTTGCTATTCAAATTCAAAAGAAGTTTGAATTTGTATGAACAACCTCCTTATCTTAACTCTCCATCATGCCATCTCTTGGTTTTGTGCTAAAAATAAATCATGGTGATTTTTGGATGAGTGCACATCAGAAACAAACTCCCTCCTTCCATGCATGAGACTCTCCCCTGCATGAGAAAATTCAGAAAAAATCAACGGGAAGAAAAAATAGAGAGAAAAGAAGGTGCTAGGGTTTGAGTGATTGTGCTGCCCTAGATTTCTAATCTAGGGCTTGTGCTATTATTTTGTGAGATCTGAGCATTAGATCTTCACAAAATTTTCTCGAGTGCCTCCTTTACCTCTCCTTTACTTCTTCTTCTGATCCAGAGCATCTAAAGAATCGATGGAGGGAGATCGAACGAGTTTGATTAGATTCAGTCGTCAAGATTGTCCTATATCAAGCTAGCACTCGTGAGGAGCCGATCGGGATCAGGATCTCGTGTGAACCATCTATGGAGGCTAGACATGTATGAGGCTATGTCACAATGATCAGATCTTCATCATCATGATCAGATTATGGTGATCGACTACCCGTGCAAAGATAACATATTCTGAACACGTAGATTAGTAAAATAGTTTTACTGCTGCTGCTGTTTATTTTTATTTTTAGGTTTGATTGCATATATGCCACATTAGATCTTGGTAATTAGTATTTTAGATCAGATCTAAATCTCTTTATAAATTAATTAGATTAATTTTTAATTTTTTTATAATTAATTTTTGAAAAAAATTTTGAAAGTAGAGCTAGAAACCTTGCATGCACACCATAAGAAGGAACAGGATAGCAGTGTGAAGTATCTGTAGTCTGACAAGGGTGGGGAGTACACCAGCAAGGAGTTTCAAATTTTTTATATGGAATGTGGCATCAGAAGATACTTTTCAATGAGAAAGACTCCTCAGCAAAATGGGATGGCTGAGAGGATGAACAGAATCCTTATTGAGAAAGTAAAATGCATGAGGCTGTAGGCAAGGCTTCTTAAGACATTTTGGATGAGTTTAGTGGATGCAACCTATTGTCTAATGAATCGGTTACCTCACACCCTATTTGTGTAGGATCTGGTGTGGTGCTCCCAAGCCTTGGGGTGCCACAGGAGGAGCTAGGGTATTGACTCTGGAAGTCTAGGATAGGTGTAGTCCTAAGACTAGGACAGGAGTTGTCCTAGGATGAAGGCAGCGTGTAGCCTTGTATGAATTTGAAGTTCAGGTGTGAGGATCTTGAGGGGGCTTGGTAGGTGCTCCAGAGATCTAAGACACAAGATGGAGCAAAGAATCACTATAAGAAAAAGGGTAATTAGCTACGCAAACAAAACGTAGTTAAATCTTGCAAAAGCATCACTAAATACATCTACCAACATAAAATGCATTGAAAAAAACATCGATAAAAGTGCCATCGTTGATTCCATTTGCCGACGTTTAAAAATTTTCATCAGCAAAAACACGATTCACCGACGTTTAATTAAACATCGGCAATTAATTACCTATGCAAAATGGTCATCAAAAAAAAATATTTACGGACATTAACTTATCATCGCTAATATTTTATCCATGTAAAATAAACATCAACAAAAATATTTTTACTGACGAAAACTTACATCAAAAAAAATATTTTTACCGATGAAAACTAATAGTCAGAAATATATTTTTTGCATTGAAAATTAAATGTCTGAAAAAATATTTTTACCCATGCTTATTTTACGTCGAAAAATATTTGATGACGTAAATTTACATCGGTAATAGTTAAGCGTGGCCAAAGGTGGCAAGCTGGAATGCTTTTTGATGACTGTTTATATTGAATTTTGCTATGTTAATTTACGTCGGTAAATATTTAGTGACGTTTATTTATGTTGGTAATTATTAAGTGTGGCTAAAAGTGGCATTCTGGCATGATAATTGATGATGATTATCCTTATTTATCGATGCTAAGTGTCATCACTATTTATCTGTACCTACGCTTTTTTTGCATTGATAAATATTTTTAAAAGAAAAAAAATAATTTTATTTATATGAATTTTTTAAAACCTGTCGACATCCATATAACATCCACATAATAGATAACATAAGATATAACAATCACATAACAAATAAACACATCCCAAAATCAAATTCATTCACTTTAAAACATCCATATAAAAAAATATGTACATATACAAAATGTTGTACATACTACATGTCCTTTAAAAAAAATACAACAAAATAAAATAAAACTCCATATCAATGGTGACATATTATAAACCTACATTAAATTAAAAAATTAAGTTAGCAAACTAATTATCTAATATAAATACTAAAAATATATTAATTAAAAAGAATATAAAATAATATCAGTGGGGGAGGCATCGTCATTGTCATCGATGGAGTTCTGACATAAGCATCAGCAGGAACATCGAAAGTCGGTGGGGGAGGCATACGGTGACATAACTCATCGAGTTTCACCCCAAATGCTTGAAGCTGGGATGAAAGCTCGGCATTGGCCTATCATAGGTCCACTATCTCCTCCTGATGTCTCCTCTCGATCTCAGCATGTCTCCTCTCCACCTCATGTAGACGAGCATCACAAGAAACATGTGCTTTTTGAGAGGAGCTAGGGGCCATAACTTCATATCCCAACCCCATAATATAGCTAGGTCTCCTACCGAGCACCTCATCATAGATATCATCATCTGTGGGTGGGGTAGAGCTCTCAGTTGGGGGCTGGGATCGTATCTCCATCATACGGTCCTAATTAAAGAAAAAAGTAAATATAACCAAAAGTCTAAACTTTATAATGAAATTAAAATAGAACTTAATCACTTAATACTCACATGTCTCTTCCTAGTCCCGGGAAGCCACTTGCCCATCGTCCGACGATGGATCCTCTGGTAGATGTCAATCTGCTCGGGCAGCTGTCCTATCTCGAGGTTTCTTTAAAATTTATGAATGTAAGTATATTGACACAGATATACTCTAACAAATCATTAAACATGTATATATGTATACTTACCAGCTCATACTGATACTATGCAAATAATTTTGATCCACCGCGATGCATCACCGTGAGCCTCGACCTGCTCTATAAGGCCTTATCGCAGTAGGCCTAATAAACAAATGCAATGAAGATATTAGTGAACATATTATAATAACATATAAATTCAATAATTAATATTTTTATTATACATAGTAATTATACCTGATATGTAGGATCCTCATATCTGGTGTAGAGGAGATCCGAATCGGGGCATGATACACTCCTGTGCGGTGTCTCATGTGCTACCGTTGGCCCACATGCCTGGAAGATCTCCTTCTAGTGGGTATGGAGCTCATATCTGAATCCTTTAAGCAATCACCCCATATGCTGAAGGATAGCCTCCCGCATACGTGGGGTATCAATCTCTTGAATATTAAAATCATGTTGCAAAAATAATGTACAATATATGAGATTTATCAAAAAAATAAAAATACCATAATTATTAAAAATTATATTTAGTTACCTACAAATGGTCGAGAAGGACCTACTGCTGTGGCATCGTAACTCTGCGCCAATTAGTCAGCATCAGGAGAGCGTACGATCGGATAATAATACCTACCTCACATATATATGGATCCCTGACATGGCGCTCTATTGGCATGACATATCTCTATGGGATGACAATCCTCATCCTCTCCCCAGGATGTGCCCTCCTCCACTCCTCCAGCTTCTCATTTCTGGCAGCTCCACGTGTCTGCCTAATCATAGTATCAGTAGCTACAATAAAATATAAAGCTTAAAATTAGTTATTTATATATAATAAAAATTAAAAGTAAATATACCATAAAAAAATAACCTATGATAGGAGATGATGTGCCTGTCTCACCATTAGTGTGCTGCTGAGATGATGAAGAGGTACCGACATCTCCATGTCGGTCCTCCCATCAGATCATCCTCCTAGTGGCATAACTTAAAATTAATTATTTATAAATGTTAAAAGATAAAGTAAATTAAATATAAAAAAATTATAATATGTAAAATCAATCTAGACTAGCTAGTGTGATCGTCTGGTCATCAGGAGAAGCCGATGCACCGGCATCTCCTCGTGCAAGCCTCCGGAGTCATCGTCCTGGTGCCATATCTATATCAAATAATATATTAGAGATAATATAATATTTGATAAAATTATATTAATATTAAATGATATATGAAATTTAAGACATATGAGTTTCTTGAAAAATTACATATTATCAATCAATGTCTGTATCTTCATCAGGAGGATTATCGACATCTTCATCATCATAATCCATCAATGTATAATCTTCCTCTTCATCATTTATGAAGTTGTCATCACTATCATCATGATCCTTCGATACGTTTAGATTTAATTCTTTAACATCAATATTATTGGGTTGCACGTCATCCCTAGTTAGAGGAGATGTGCTTCCAATGTCGATACTGTACTATCCCAAGTCAGCTGTATTCTATTCCTTCTGAAAGAAATCCTCATCTATTTCTATTTTGGAGCAAACATCTATGTCATAAACATCCCTTGGTGCAATCTTTTGTACAATATGCCATTCACCCTTATATCTCATATCTTTTAGGTATAATACCTATTTTGCCTGACTAGTGAGTACGAAAGGATCCGATTGATACCATGTTCTCGCAAAATTGATGCTTATGAAGTAAGCATCTTTATGAATACCCATCCTATTATTATTGATATCCTACCATTGGCATTTAAACAGGTAAACAAATCATTTTGACCCATATATTAACTATATAATGTCGAAAAGGATACCATAATATTCAATCTTTAAGAATGCATAATCCTATCCATTTCTAATAGGTATGGCCCTATTCCTTTCAGAAAAGAATAATTTTATTATTATTATTAGTCAATATTTTATTTCATTATTATGAAAATTTTAACAGCATCTTCTCATGGTTCTCTAAGTATATGATGTGAATACGGTGCCTATGCATCCTATCCAATATATACCCGAAGAACATATGAGAGATAACTACTAAACACTGCATAACAAAATAAAATATTGATTAATAACAATAATAAGATTAAAGCTTTTTTAAAATGCCCAAAATTAGGGCATCCAAGAGTCAATCTTGATCGAGATCGACTCTTGAATGAGAATCTATGGCTCAATGCATGCAATTTCGGATCCATCTCTGAACATACATTCAGAAATGGTATCCTAATTTATCAAAAAGGGATAACTTTATATTTCCATAGAGTTTCCTCTAAAATATGGATGTTTTCCATATTTTATGCAATAATTCTCATAAATAAAAAAATTATTTATATAACTAATAACTAAAAGCAAATAATCATGAATATAGTCTTAACAAGCCAGATCTACCATTGAAAAGAGCATCAGAGAGAAATACTTCATAAAATTAATAATACGAGGATCAAGGTAAATTAGAGACTGTCATTTTAGTTAAATCATAAATTATTTTTATTTATTATATATATGTATGTATATAGATATGTATGTGTGTACATATGCAAAAAAATAATATATATGTATGTATAATATATTATTTTAATTTTAAAAATATAATTAAATATTTTATAAGATATATTATTTTATTTTATTTACTTTATTTACTTTTTTATTTTTTATTTTTTATATTATTTTTAAGTATTAAAAATAAATAAATAAATAAATTATGAAAAAAAAACTCCTTCCTCCCTTCCCTCCTGATGCCTGCGTCCCCCTCCCACCGTCACCACCGCCCCTTAGCTACGCCCCCCCTCCTATAGTCACCATCGCCCCCTACGCCCCCTCTCATCGTCACCACTGCCCCCTATGCCCCCCCCTTTCGTTCGTGCCGACGTCCCCTTCGCCCCCAAGCCATCCCTCGGTACTTGTCGTGCCATCGCCATTGCCACCCCCACACACCGTTCATATCCCCATCGTCGGTCACCATCACCAACCGTGCCCTCCTCCCCTCCGTCCATGCCTCCCTCCCTTCCACCCCTGTACACACCTAGGTACCTATCGCCACCGCCACCTCCACACCCTACCCCGACTCCGGCCCCACCCCCGACTCATGGCTCTTCTCCACCCACCCCCCGCCCCTCCTCCTCTCCTACCTCCATTCTCGAGCAACCAACCCCACCCCCTCCCTTCCCCGAGGATGCAAAAAGAAAAAAAAAGGGGTTTTACCTTTTATGGGGTGGTGGCATGGCGGCGATGGCAGCGGTGCGGCACCATGGCGGTGGCAGAGGTGATGATGACAGCGATGGAGGTGGAGGCATGGACCACAAATGGTGAGAGAGATCGAAAGAGACAAAGAGAAATAGGAGGTAGCCGGTAGAGAGGGTTTGGACGGGGAAAATAGGAGGGCGGAGGTGGGAGATTAAATGCATTGAGGGCGGGATGGTAAATTTCTAAAAAAATTTACCGACATAAAGTTACGCTGTAATACTAATTATCGATGAATAAAAAATATTAAAAATATTTAATAAAAAATTAACTTTTTACCAATGGATCCAAAAACTTACAGTAATGATCTTGGTGATATTTATAATATATTATCAAAATTTTACTTCAATCGAACATCATTATCATGATTAATTTAGTAAGGAATGATTTCGATCATTAAATAAAAAATGAGTGATTAAAAAGTCAAATGGTGTTCGATTAAGATGATTTTTTAGATAAGTAATCTTTGCTACTACTTTCCTCATTTATATGGCCATGATCGTAAAATTTAAATCGTACATATATGAACCATCCATGTTAAGCAGATCTTATAAAAATATAGGTATATTTACCTAGCGATCTCAAGAATTAGTATCAAGAGACATAAAGTTTTGGATTGTTCATATATATATAGTTTGAATTTTATGATTATCAATGTACAAACAATCAAAGTATTAGCAAAGATCATTAATCTAAAAAATTATCTTATAATCAGATGTCGTTTGGCCTTTTGATCATTAGTTTTTCATTTAACGACTGAAATCATTCTATGCTAAATTAATTATGATAATGATGTTTGATTGAGATAAAATTTTGATAGTATGCTACAAATATCACTAAGATCATCTTTGCATATTTTTGAATTCATCAATAATTTCTATCTATCAGATCATCATGTGGTCATTTATGACCGTCGAAATTAAATTTTATTGATCGACATAGCTAGGGCAATCTGATCGAGGTAGACTTTTATAACGATAATCTAATAATAATTATTTAGATAAAAATAATGAAGTTAAATTTTAAATTCTAAAATTATATTGATAAATTATTTATTAAAAAAATTATTAAAATGACTTAATATTTGCCTACACTCTTAATTGCATAGGTAATAAGTTTATTTGCCTATGGTAAAAATATACGTAGGTAATAAGAATCTTTACCTATGCTATTTAACATCGGTAAATGATTTTACTTTTAATTATTTTTTCTATTTATTTTTTTATTTTGCTAAAACTTTTTTTGATGCAAAGGAATCGTACGTAATGATCTTAATTTTCTATGAAAAAAAACATAGACAATTAGTCTAATTTCCTATGCTAAGCTACCATCGATAAATCTTTTAAATAAATAAAATAAAATAAGTAAAGTAGAAAAATATTTATCGATGATAACTAATCATAGATAATAGATAATTATCTACAAGAAATTAAATTGTAAGTAATTACACTTATTGCCTATGCAATTTATCATTAGTAATTATTTATAAAAATAAAAAAAATAATAATAAAAAAATATTCTTTGATGTTAAATAAATATAGACAATAAGCCTAATTAC
The DNA here is from genome assembly GCA_006176705.1 of Cocos nucifera. Classification (NCBI taxonomy): domain Eukaryota; kingdom Viridiplantae; phylum Streptophyta; class Magnoliopsida; order Arecales; family Arecaceae; genus Cocos; species Cocos nucifera. The sequence continues at coordinate 173,747 of QRFJ01003032.1, forward strand.
CTACGTAAGAATTAGGCATAGGTAATTAGTCTTATTACCTACGCTAAATTAGCATCGATAAATTATTTATATAAATAAAAAAATTAATAAAAAATATTTATCGATGCTAATTTAGCATTGGAATAAGACTAATTATCGACATAACTATTATACGTAGGCAATTCATCTTATTACCTACACTAATTTAGCATCGATAAATTATTTATAAAAATAAAAAAATTAATAAAAAATATTTATTGATGTTAAATAAATGTAGGCAATAAGCCTAATTACCTACGAAAAACTTAAGCATGGGTAATTAGTCTTCTTACCTATGCTAATTTATTATCAATAAATTATTTATAAAAATAAAAAAAATTAATAAAAAAGAAAAATATTTATTGATGCTAATTTAGCATAGGAAATAAGGCTAATTACCTATGCAAGATATAACTGTAGGCAGTTAGCGTTATTGCTTATGTTAGTTTAACATCGATAAATTATTTATAAAAATAAAAAAATTAATTAAAAAAAACTTTTATTGATGCTAAATAAACTTAGGCAATAAGGCTAATTATCTATGTAACCTTTAAGCGTAGGTAGTTATTCTTATTATCTATGTAAATTTAGCATCGATAAATATTTATCAAATATTAAAAAATTAAGACCATCCATTATCGATGATTTGGTTTAAATGCTGATGCTACATTTACGTGGCTAATTATATTTGATGATATTTAGTCTATAGCATAGCTAATTATGCTAATTTTACCAACGTTTATCCCTTTGCGCAGCTAATTGTCCTCTTTACCTACGCAAAATTTTGTGTAGGTAAATTTTGCATCGACAAAACCCCTATTTCTTGTAGTGGGATCAAAACTAGAAAAAAAATTAGTCAAGATAAGAAATTGATATGCAGGCGAACTAGCTCGAATATACAGTCGAGCTGACTTAGACTAAGATCGAGCCGACTCGGGGTGCAGTCGAACCGGCTATCTCAGGTAGAAAGAAGATAGAGTTTGGGCAAGACGTAATCGAGCTAGTTTGGTTATTGAGAGAGCCGGCTCGATGGTGGCGGTCAGAACTAGATGGAATTTTCTATTTAGGATCTTAAGGCTTGGTCCAATAAGATCTTAAGGGGGCTAACTCATGTATGAATTGAATTTAGATCTAGGGGATGAGAGCATGTAAGATATATGTACATGGGCTCGGTAAGTGCTTTCATGTATTCGGTTAGCTTAGGAGAGTTTTTCAGCTGGGATTGAATTTATTAGGATTTATGTTGTGTAACAAAAATCTTAGGATATATAAATCCAGGCATTATAATTTTTACAAGGAGTGGAATCAATATACAGCTTTTCTCCCTAACTCTCTTCTCTCTTTCTCTCTAGTTCCAATGCCAAGTCCTAGGTGCCATCAATCTTTACTCTTCTTCATATTTCTGGATTAACACCCAGATTCGTGCAAGAGATTGGATCTACTACTATGATTTTGAGTAGCTGTAGGAACAAAACTTGGTATCAGAGCTAGGTGATGCCATAGGTGTTGCGCTAACATTTTGGTGTTAGAGCCTGATTGAGTGTGAAGGAGGAAGAAGATCAAGCTTCAGTAGAGATCAGTAGCAAGGTTCAGATCTAATGTTTTCTCTAGACTTCGTGAGGAAAGAAGTGATCTAAGGACTGTTGTCTACCATTTTTAGTTAAGATAATTTTTAGATCTACCCGTTTGCTATTTTTGATTCAGTTTGATCATGAAGAATAATGGATTGAAGATAGGATTTGAAAAGTTTGATGAAAAGAATAGTTTCATGATGTGAAAGATTAGGATGGAAGATCTATTGATTCAGATGAGGTTGGATTCGGTCTTGGAGGATAGGTTAGAGGAGATGATGGATAAGAAGTGAAAGTCCTTGGAGAAAAGAATATGTGCCATGATTAGGGCTTGTCTGGCAGATGAGGTGCTATATAGCATGTTAGAGGAGAAGACATGCAAAGGTTTATGGTTGAGGTTATGTCAGTTGTACATGGAGAAGAACATGTGCAATATGTTGATGCTAAAGAAGCAACTATATAGCCTTTGGATGCAGGAGGGTGAGGATGTTACGGGGCATATTCAGTGATTCGATCGGATGAGCATGAATTTGGTCAATATTGGGGTGAATCTAGAAGAGAAGGATAAGAGTTTATTACTGCTATGTTCGCTACCTGGGAGCTTCGATCTGTTGGTGACGACATTGCTATATGATAAGAAGACACTGATGTATGAGAAGATCGTATCAGTGCTAAGATCCAACGAGTAGCAGGAATGGATGATAAAGAGGAAGGTCTTTCAGGAGGGTCTCATGGTGTCAAAGAGACCCAAGCAAGGAAAGAAGAAGGGTCAGTAAGGGGTCCAAGAAGTGCTTCAAGTGAAGGGAAATCCTGATTTCCCGGTCCAGGTTCGTCCAGATCTGATCAGATCAAGAGATATATTTCAAAAATTTTTCTCTTGATTCCAATTAGATCTTGATGTGTTTCAGATCTGATTCTTATTATTTTAATAAATAAAATAAAATAAGATAAATTAAATCAAATTTAATTTACCAATTTTGGGTAATCCTATTACCCTGTAGATGATCCTGATTGCAGTGGAAGGTTCTGGATCTAGCCACGCAAGCGCCTGGCCTCTATCGGTATCCACTCGGGTTGGATCTGGAGATCCTCTTCTTCTCTATCACACCTCCAAAAATCAGATCTGGATCTGATCTGGAGGATCTTCAAAACTCTTTTGAAGATCTTCAGTCATCCTTTTGCAGCAGTGCAGCCTTCTTGCTTTTGATCGCCTTTCCTTGATCTGAATCGCACCAACCTAAGTCCAAAATATTTTTGGACATGGAGAGCAAGGGGAGAAGAGACTATGGCATGGAGAAGGAGGGGAGAGGCAGCCTTGGGGCATGGGGTTTCTCAATTGAATTGCATTCATTAGAATCTGAGTTGGGCGCAGGGTCTTATTTATAGACTAAGCGTGATCCAACTCCTCTTCCTCTCAACCAATCACAACCCTTTGTGAAATCAGATCTAAATCTGATTGGTTGGAATAGAGACCCCTGGATTCCTCCTTAGAGGGTGCCTAAGACCAGTCAAACTGGATTCTTAGTAGAACTCTGATTGGAATCCAAAAGGGAGGTGGAGTCCTTGTCCAACAAGGACTCCTAGGCGCCTCCTACTTGGGCTCACGCCACCCTTGGCATGCGCCCTTCTCCTTGCCAGGTTCCCCCACCAGCTCTCCAATAGGTGCATGACATGTGGTCAAAAGTCAAAGGGTCAATGGTCAATGTTTGACCAGTCAAAGGTAGACTTTTGACCAAAGTCAAAGAACAAGAAATGGCAGGTGACCAAAAATGGCAGGTAATGTCTTACAAAATAAGACAACCTTTTTTAACTTGGACAACCTCCAGTCAGACCATATGAAGGCCTCTGATTGAGCACAAACTCCTTTGGCTCAGTCAGGACAACTTATTTATGATAGTAAAAGAAGAACGTTAGGTTCAATCGAGTGCTAGCACGATTTCCTTGAACCTAATTGAATCTCATTCAGATCAATTGAACTAGATTAGTTCAATTGATGATCACCAGATTCAAACCCTTGTTTGTGTGACCCAGTTAGGTTCAGTTCTGTATGGTAATGGGATATGTCATGATCTCTATCATAGACATCATCGAAACTCCTTTCGATGGATCAGAACTCTTTTGATTCGAACAGCTAGAATGATCGATCATCTAAATCATTCTAATTGCTCCCAAAATCCACCAGTGACACCTAGCAGTATATGGTGGCAACCCATCAGAGCTGAATGCGAACCTCTTGGTGCAGCTACCTGTGTGATTCAGTTCTTCTATCTTGAGCCCCGATCAGATTAGGGTTAAGGTGAACTCGTCAAACCCTAGTCTCTGTCATATGATGTAATCATTCGATTCGAGTCCAATGTGAAAATCTAAATAGAAACTCTTTCTATTATTTCACTCTACCATGGCCATGGATTTCTGGACTTGATTCTCATGATCATCATAGGGCTACTCCTCTACCACCGAGGTAGATAGATCCCATCTTGATGCAATCCAGTTCCTACAATGAACATGTCACAGCCAACATACACCTCAGGGTTCCATATGGCTAGGAGACCGAGTAATGGTGTAGTCAAACTATAACACCCTCAAGGTGAACTGCCGATGCATCTCAGGTCAAAGAACCAGACACACTACTGCAGCATCGAGTCAGTCATTGACGAGAAGGTAGACTTCCTAATGACTACTCGAGGTGGTCACGCTCAGTGCCCTCGTTCTCTAACGAGTACCTATACTTTCGCTCTGATGTCTCCACACCGTAGACTCAAGACTCATCTACTAAAGAGAAGCGATCGTACATCAACCTTTCGGATCAATCACCATCCTCGTGATGATCCTATGGTCGGGAGCTGTTTATGAGTTAATAATGATTATTCATGTCTTAAATTTTCAACTCTTGAGAATTTGAATTATCATTACCACTAACTCAAAGGATGTATCATAGACACTAAATATACAGGTGTGATAGAAAATAACCCATTTTATTAATTATAGTCAAAATTATAATTTTGCCCCTAGAAGTGTATTACAAGTGTCAGCCAATTCTGGCTTCTAGGGCACATATATCTAACATCAAGTGTGGTGAAGCAGGACACTTTAAGCAAGAATGTCTACTTTGAAAGAAGTGCAAGAGAGGAGAAAAGTCTGATTCCATCGATTTAGTCACCGAAAGTAAAGAGTCGGATGAGCTCTTAGTAGTCTTGGAGGAGCCCATGGGGTGTGGTATATCTGAGACAGCTTCGAAGGGGTCCATGAAATGCGGAGAGTCCGAAGCAGCAGCGACCATGTTCAAGGTGTAACGGTAGGACCAGCAGTGCAGCTTTGGATGATTGGCCTCAAAGAACTCGATTATAGAGTTAGCTTCTGTGCCATCAAGGAGACTTCAATTTCAGATGGAGCATCGGATAGAGGTGGCTTCATAAGTGGAGAGAGTTTTGACACAAGTTTAGAGTAGAAGAGTGCAGAAGGATCAATATCCTAGTACCAACGTCAGAGATGCACAGTTCTAGGTGGAGCAGCATGTGTGGAAGGATAGGTAAAGTTCTAAAGAGGCCATGTCAGGATATGCAATGGGCACTGGCATAGGATTGCTGTAGATTCTCTAGAAGAATTTAGGATATGTGATGCAGTTGTCAAGTAGAAGGATGCCTACAATCTATAGGATGGTGCATAGAAGCAAGCCAAGGTCTTCAGTAGTGGAGGCGATCATTTCAAAGGCCTTAAAGGAAGCTCAGCAGTTGAAGAAAAATGGTGGTGGTAAGGTGTGCACAAAGAGCTGTCAGGATATGCAATGACAGCGGGATCATGCAGAAGAACATTGTTAGGTGTGGCAAGACTTGGATGCACCAAGATGAAGATTATAGGATCTAGTGTGGTGCTCCCAAGTCTTGGAGGGCCATAAGAGGAGCCAGGGTATTGGCTTTAGGAGTCTAGGATAGGTATGGTCCTAGGGCTAGGACAGGAGTTGTCCTAGGGTGAAGGCGGCGTGTAGTCCTGCACGAGTTCAAGGTTTAGGTGTGAGGACCTTAAGAGGGCTTAGTAGGTACTTCGAAGATTTGGAACATAAGATGGAGCAAAGAACTAAAGCCAAAAGAAGAATCAGTCAAGATAAGGGGCTGACACATAGGGTGGCTAGCTTGGATATGCAGTCGAGCTGGCTCGGACTGAGATCAAGCCAACTCAAGATGGAGTCGAGCCGACTATCTCAGGTAGATAGAAGATAGAGTTCGGACGAGATGTAGTTGAGCCAGCTCAGCTACTGAGAGAGCTAGCTCGATGGTGGCAAACATAACTGGATGAAATTTTTTGGTTTGGGGTCTTAAGGCCTGGTCCAATAAGATCTTAAGGGGGCCAACTCATGTATGGATTGAATTTAGATCTAAGGAATGAGAGTATGTGAGACATATGTACATGGACTCGGTGAGTGCTTTCATGTATTGGATTAGCCTAGGGGAGGCTTTTAGCCAGGGTTGGGTTTATTAGGGTTTATGTGGTGTAACAGAAACCCTAGGGTATATGAACCCAGGCATTATAACTTTACAAGGAGTAGAATCAATACATAGCTTTTTTTCCTAACTCTCTTCTCTCTTTTCTCTCTAGTTCCAATGCCAAGCCCTAGGTGCCATCAGTCTTTGCTCTTCTTCGTATTTCTAGATTAACACACAGGTTTGTGCAAGAGATTGGATCTACAACTATGGTTCCAAGTAGCTGTAGGAACAACACTTGGTATCAGAGCTAGGTGATGCCATAGGTGTTGTGCTAACAGTTAGATGGAGGAATTTCAGAGGAAAAATAGTTTGCAAGGAGTATAAACCTGAACCATCTAAGGATATTTGGTGCACTGCATTTGTGTACATCGGTACTGATGAGCGGAGCAAATTGGATGCCAAGACAAAGAAGATGGTGTTCCTGAGATATCCATGAGATTTTAAGGGGTACCAACTATGGGATCCCTTGGAGAAGAAGGTCATGTTTAGTAAGGATATGGCCTTTGATAAAAAATCAATTTTCCATAGGCGAGATGGCATGGAATGATAGAAGGAGCAGTAGGAGGTCTAGTAGGGCAGCATTGGATAACTAATCTCGTATTCTATTTTATCACTTGTAGGTGCACCTGGAGGACTTGAGTTTCAAGTGGAGCACTCTCCAAAGGAGTGTCTATAGGTGGAGAGGATTGAAATAAGGGTTAGCTACCAGGAGATCCAACAGGAGCAAGCTAGATCAAGGACCAACATCGGTGTTGCATTGCACAAGCCAAAGAGGAGCGTGCGACAGCTAGATCGATATGGCTTCGAAGATTCGGTGTCATATGCCCTGGTAATAGCAAATGAAGATTCCTAAACCTATGAGGAGGCCATGGAGAGCCATGATAGAGATAGATGGGTTCAAGCTATGGCTGAGAAAATGTAGTCTCTCCAAAAGAACTAGACTTGGAAATTGGTGCAGCTGCCACAGGAGAAGAATCCCATCAGTTGTAAATGGATTTTCTAACACAAAGAGGGGCCTTTGGAGAAGGAAGGTATCAGGTACAAAGTGAGATTGGTTGCCAAAGGATACTCCTAGAAGAAAGATATTGATTTTAGTGAGGTATTCTTTCTGATCATCAGGCATATGTCTATCAGGATGCTATTGAGCATTGTTGTAGCTTAGGACTTTGAGTTGGAGCAGATGGATGTCAAGATGGTGTTTCTTCATGAATATCTAGAGGAGAGCATCTATATGGAGCAGCCATCAGGATTTTGAGAGCCTAGAATAGAAAAAAAAGGTGTGTTTGCTATAGAAGTCGCTATATGGGCTGAAGCGGTCGTTGAGGCAGTGGTACAAGTGCTTCGACACCTTCGTGAGGAGCATCGATCTTTCCAAATGTGAATTTGATCTTTATGTTTATATTCAATCTCTAAAGGATGGGTCCAGGGAATTCTTACTCTTGTATGTAGATGACATGCAAATAGTAGGCAAGAGTAAGAAAGCTGTGCAAGAATTGAAGGCTGCATTATCTTGGGAGTTTGAGATGAAAGATTTGGAGCCTACAAGAAAGATCTTAGGCATGAAAATCCTCAGAGATCAAGCTAAGAAGGTGCTGCATTTGTCTCAAGATGGTTACATTCGAAAGGTCTTGGAAAGATTCGGGATGAAGCAAGCCAAACTGGCAGCGCTACCACTTGCTGATCACATCAGACTTTTAATGACCTTATTGCCATAACTGAGGAGGAGGCTTGGGAGATGGAGAGACTTCCATACACTACTGGTGTGGAAAGTTTGATATACACTATGGTATGTTGTAGACTGGATTTAGCCCATGCTGTGAGTTAGGTGAGCAAATTCATGGCATAGCCTGGTAGGTAGCACTAGCGGGCACTGAAGAGCATCTTCAGGTACTTGACTGGATCAGTTGGAGTCGACATCAACTATGGTCAGCAAGGAGGTACCAAGGGACACTCCAACATGTCCAAGAAGGCTCGGTGGCAGATAGAAGGATACGTGGATGCGGATTTTGGTGGAGATATGGACACCCGACATTTGACAATAGAATTCGTGTTTCACTTGAATGTAGATTCCATTTCCTAGAGGTCATACTTGCAGCCCATCATGGCCTTGTACACCATTGAGATGGAGTATATCGGCATTATGGAGGTAGTGAAAGAGGCTTTATAGATGTTGCCCAGCTTTGTAACCCAAGAGGGGGGGGGGGTTGAATTGGGTTTTAAAAATTTTAAAGTATGAACTATAAAAAAATGGGTTAAGATAATAGATGCAAAGTGCAGTGGCTATTGTGAGCAAGGTAATGAATTATAAAGTAAGTGTGTAAGAGAATATAATAAAGGTTAAAGAGAGCAAATCAACACACCATAAATAAAAGAAGTTTATAGTGGTTCGGTGCCAACCTTGCACTTACATCTACTCCCCAAGCTCCTTCTTGGAAATTCAATCCACTAAATATATTCAAATCAAATACAACATTGAAAATCTCAGACCCTAGCTATTCTAAGCTAGAATACTTATTTTTTGGGTACAAGGCAATTCAATACACTCCAATTTAAGGTTTGGATCAACCTTCCTAAGTTTTGAAACCCCCAAAACTTAAAACAAAAATAATAAAAATAGAGTACCAGTATAATGACAATGTAAAATAAGTTTAGCCCCTTTAATGAGCATAATAGAACTTAAAAAATACTTTATACAAAAGGGAAGAAGCTTTTTAGATTTCTCTCATAATGAATGAAGGCTTGAATGAGCTTTGAAGAGGTGGTTGAGCTTGAAATCAATGCTTCATAGCTTGGAAGGAAGTTTTTCTCTAGGGCTAAATATTTCTTGATTTTTCTTAAGTTTTTCCTCCATTTGAATGCTTTTATATCTTCAATGAATGCTGGAGAATGAACAATACCCATTTGTAGTTGTTGGAGAGCAATTAATATGCATTAAAAGTATCTAAAATGGATTGAAAAACTTGCCATTATAGAATTTTTTCATCATAGGGGTCGACCCCAGGGTTGACCTCTATGACAAAAATAGAAAAACCCAATATCTATAATCTAATATACTAAATAGGATCGACCCCTATGACAAGGGTCGACTCCAGGGTCGTCCCCTTTTGGCATGCCGGCAAGGAATAGGCATGTCATTCAGCCCATTTCAGTAGGGGTCGATCATTTTGCTCAAACTTGATTTTCTTTGAATTTTGACTCTCAAAAAAATATAAAATTTTCTTCAAAAGATCTGAATTTTTCTCTAATGCTTTTGAGGCTTCCAAAAAATATTATCTTGATCTCCAACTTGATAAAATTATAATTTTGCTGTTCTTCAGCCTTCTTTAATAAACTTGAAAATTCTTGTAAAACTTGAAATACATAATTATTCTCTTTTTAAATAAAAAATTATTAGTACTTTTCTTAAATATTTTATAGTCATCAAAATTAATTCTTGGAGCAACAATGGCTGAAGGGATTGGCATTGAAGATGGGCCTTATATAGGAGGCCGTTAGGATGCACTATGACAGCTAGAGTCCACTCCTATTTGCATCGAACTTTGTCTACCATACAAAGATGAAGTACATCAATATTAGATACCATCAGATTAGAGAGCTCATAGAGGATGGTGAGGTGGAGCTAGCGAAGGTTTATACCAAAGAGAATCCAGCTGATGCACTGATGAAGGTTCTTCCATGGGATAGCTTTCACAGATGTGTGGCACTGATGTATTTGATGGACAAGATGGAGTTTGCTAAGGGCTTGGGGCACCAAGGTAGAGATTGTAGAGTCTTGTGTGGTGCTCCCAAGCCTCAGGTGGCCAAGGTTAGGAGCCCATGAGGTGATTGTAGGCTTATGAGGGCTAGTTTGGGCCTTAGACTGAAGGCTGTCAGCCTTCAGAGTTTAGTGGATTTGGGCTTTGAGGGGCTAACTTGTATTGGGCTAGGCTTGGGTCCATAGGTTGAGATTGAGTCAAGTCATGGGTATACATGGGCTTGGGATTAACTCAATCTCATTAGGTTAGCCATGGGAGTTTTTGTGTTGGGCTGCATTGGCCTTGTATATATATACATGTATGAGGGTTTCATGAATCCAGGTAATATAGAACCTTTTTCTCCCTATCTCTTTCTCTCCTAATCTCTCTCTTCGCCTCTGGTTGCCACCCCCTTCTCTTGGGAAAATCCTAGCTGCCACATCATAGCAAGGGTTCGCCTAAGACCAAGGCGCCATCCAAAACCATAGGCGCCCCCTATCCATAGTGGCCACCCCCCTCCAGGTGCTCTCTTTCTTCTTGCTATCACCTCCTTCAGATTGGAGCCCCTTAGTTGCCAGTTCCAGGTCTCCTAAGGTCTAGAGGATTGCTCTTACAGTCCTCCCTAGTCAGCAAAGCTCATGGTCGGAGGAGTAGACCTCGATGGCAGCAACTAACATGGTCCAGTGATCGACAATGGCCAACAGTGCCATAAAAACCAAAATAAAGCATGAATAAAATAGGGAAATTAGAGACTTGGCTTTTCAAGAAGAAATTCAATGAGAGATCGATTGGAATTTGAGACTTAGGGACTACAGAAGAAAGAGTGGAGGGCAAGCAAAAGAATGTGGGGTTCTTACTTGGTTTTTGTTGAGTTTTGATCTGATTTCTAGTAGCCAAGTCAAGACTATACCACCAGTAATCAAAAGGAATGAAGGGGGAAAGGGCAGTGAACGGTGACCAATCTTCGATGAGAAAGAATCAAGAGAGTGGAGGCCTTTAAATAGACCTCAAAGGAAAGGAATTTGAGTTCATTTCATGTAATTTCTATTGTTTTAAATTTGATACTTCTTATCTCTTTTTTTATAGGAAATTGATGAAGACCCAAATTAGTCCAGACTCAAAGCAAAACTCAAGTATTGATGGACTAATGGGTTGATAAAAGTTCACATATGTAATGAGGCTCAAATAGTCAAGCAAGGTGCCTCATTTAAAGGCCCATAAGGGAGAAAGCCATGTAGATGCATGAAGGAAAAGTGGGAAGGAAAGGTGGTTATACGTGGAAAGAGTCAAAAAGAGACAAAAAAATTAGAGGAGAGTGGGCCCATTGAGGGAAAAATTTAAAGAAAGAAAGAAGGATGTGTGTGTTAAAAATTATGTCCCAAAGCCAATTATCAGCCTATTGATAGTTGAGCTTATTCTTATAAATATATATGAATTAATTATTAATAAATATTATTTGATTTTTTTCATCATAAATGTGCATCATCTTTTAACAAACTCTTATATTATGATGAAGTCCTTAGGACTATTTAGAATCGATAAAGAAGGATTTATCATTTAGTTCTTAAATCATGTTTGCAACCAAATGATATGTCATTAATAAGGATGGTGATATTTATTGAGTGTAGGTCATTATGTGCCATAGGGTTGGTTATCCTCTTAACCAAGGAATGTAGAGATACTGGTATGGCATACAGGTGAGATGTAGAAGTACATCATCACCAAATAGTGACTCACTTATTGAGTGCTTTGCTGTCAAGAGTAACTCAATTAGGATGTGGGCATGAGTATCCCTCAAACCTGAAATCATCATGGTGACTTGCAAGTAACTCACCATGCTTTGGTATAGGACTATCTGTAATTTTAATGCAGTGATAGTAGATCACTGGATATAGTCAAGTACTTATAAAGTCTGCGTGTGAGTCAAGATGGAATTGATCCCTCCGAACTACTAGAGATAATGTATCACTGTATTTTAATTTAGTAAAGCCTTGGTGAGGGTAATCCATATGATGAATTTAAAAGGTTGAAATACAATGTGGATAACTCGATTAGGGTTGACAGCAAACCCTAGGTTGTCCTAAGCATGTAGGGTCAAAGGGATGAATCATGAAATAACCATATGCCGAGGTATTTGAGTATTGCTTTGCAAATATTTGACCTATCTGGATGTTGAGAACCATTGCTAGATGGTATCTTCGATTAGTATAGAAAACTATTCCCGTGCTAGAGGCTTAGTGTTCGAATCTATGGGGTCATCCATTAAGTCAAACAAAGTAGGAAGGTATTAACCTAAAGTCTATGTGTTCAATTTAGTAGTACGAGACTTGATTGAGCATATGAAATTACTTAATTGGGAATTAAGTTATAGGTCATATGGAATTAAACATTGACTATACCAAGCTAGCACTTGACATGAGGTATAGGTTTAATTCTAGGGATGAATTTTATCTGGTCAATGATCGAAGAACTTTTGAGAGAATAATTTCAAGTTCTAATTATTTTAGATCATATATAATCTGATAGAACTTGATTTATTAGTGGCTAATTGATTTTATTTGTCAAGTTAGACTTGCTCCTGAACCCTAATTAGATTAGGTTTAACAGTCTTTCGAATTTGGGTTGAATCGGATTCAAATTAGATTTGGATTGAACCCAAACTTGAATCTAATTAGATTAGGCTCATTAAGCCACTTAAACCTGAGCTTCTCTCACCCTTTTGGCTAACCAACATGAATAGGGGGCATGGGGATTGGTGCCACACTCTCCTAGGGCATGTGCAAGTGGATAGGATCCATGAGCTGGCTTTTTCTAATTGATTTAGGACTCCTAATGTTTAGAAAAACAATATTCCTAACCAAAAAGGAATTTTTATCAGACTTAGGACTCTCTCTCTATAAATAAAGGGGACCTCTAGCCATGTAAGACATGCAAGCAATAGAGAGTCAAGAGGGAAAGAGAGAGTTAGAGAGAAAAGGTTAGATGTGAGCAAGTGTTGGGTGCCCTTCTATTGGCCGTCCCCTCCCTTAGACACCTCCTTCTCTAGCTTGGTGATTCCATGGTGTGGAGCATCATCTCCAAGCTTGAGATCTGATGTCGAATCTTTCCTTTGGTAGAGATCTTCATCCCTCTTTTCTACTGAGTACGAAGTAGAGGATCTGCATATCCAAATCTCATGAAGGTTCAAACTTGAGAAGTCTCAGCTTTTGTTTTAATTTTTTACTGCAAAATCAAGATAAGAATTCATATTTGATATGAAAATATTTTTAAAATCAATCTATTGATCTTTTCCTGGGTTTTGGTTGCGAACCAAAAGCATGTTTTTTCTTTAATTGGTATCAGAGCAGGATTTTATGTATGCATAGATGATTTCATGATTTTTTCTATATTTCTCTATTTTGATTTTGATTAGAACTTTTTCATTAGATCAAAGTAGATTTCAATTTGATTCTCTCAAATTATATTTATAAGGTTTTGACCTAATTATCAGATCGAAAACAACCTTTGAGAATAGGACTGCTAAAAATCTATTTTACCAAAAATTCTTTCAGTAGATTTTTGTTCAATTAAAAGCTTGATTATAATCTATTTTAAATCTGTATTTGATAGATTTTTTTTGGATGTGTTTCAATTATGAAATAGGTGTTTCAATGAGGTTTGAATCTGAAATTGTTTTGACAAGTTTTTAGATTTGTTTGAGCAAAAATGAAGGCATATGTTTGATCATCATGTAAATCTTGATGTGTGCCCAAGCTGGAGGCACCCAGGAGTCCCTGTTGGACAGGGACTCCATCTTCTTTTCGGATTCCAATTAGAGTTCTCCTAAGAATCAACTTTGATTGGTCTTAGGTGCTCTCTAAGGAGGAATCCAGGGGACTCTATTCCCACCAATCAGATTTAGATCTGATTTCATAAAGAGTTATGATTGGTTGGGAAGAAGAGAAGTTGGATCACAGGCATTCTATAAATAAGACCCTGCGCCCAACTCAAAATAAGATCTGAATCACAATTCCCCACGCCCAAGGCTACCTCTCCCCTCTTCCTCCATGCCAAACCCACCTTCTCCCTCTCCTCTCCACGTCCAAAAGAGTTTTGGAGCTTGGTTGGTGCAATCTAGATGAGAGAAAGGCGAGTGAAAGCTAGAAGGCTGCGCTGCTGCAAAGGACGACTGCTGATCTTCAAAAGGAGTTTTGAAGATCCTCCAGATCAGATCCAGATCTAATTTTTAGAGACATGATAGAAAAGAAGAGGATCTCTAGATCTAGCTGAGTGGATATCGGTAGAGGCCAGGCACTTGCATGGCTAGATCCAAAACCTTTCACTGCATACAAGATCATCAACGGGTAATAAGATTACCCATATCAAGGTAAATTAAATTTGATTTAATTTATCTAAATTTTATTTTATTTATAAAATAATAATAATTAGATATATCTCAGATCTAATTAGGATCAAAGAAATTTTTTTTTGAAATATATCTCTCGATCTGATCAAATCTGAACGAACCTGGTCCGAAAAATCAAAATTTTCCTTCAACTAGTACCAGAGCCAAGGTTCTAAAAGTATTTAGATCTGATTTTAAATTTATTTTAATTAGAAAATAAGTGATTTCAGATGTCACATGAGATGTGATCAGATCTAAAATTAGAAAAAATTAAAATTAAAAGATTTGGATCTAAGATTAGAAAATATGCATGACTAGTTCCAAAATAGAATAGTTTTATAGAATAGTCTTGCATGTTTTCAATTTAATTTGATTAAATCATATTTTAGATCTATTTATTTACTATTTTTTGATATTATAATGGTTATAATAACATCTAAAAAATAGTAAATAAAAATTATTTAATTTTAAATATCATATGAGATATGATTGATGCATGTCTAGACTAGTTGTAGAATAGTTCTACATAATTATCTAGATTAGAATTTATTTTGATTAGATCAATTTATATCTAATTTTTTAGATTATTATGAGATAATTTAGATCTAAAAATATGCATGATTCAATATATGAGATGTATACAAAATATGCCATGATTAGATCTAATCTGTATATGAGATATATGATATAGATCTAAAACTATTTTATAGTATTGCATGTTCCTGATTAAGACGTTCCTCTTGGCCGTCCAGTCATAAGAACGAAGAAGGGTTTAAAGACCCTCTCTTCTTATTCGATGGGGTGTTCTTATGATGTGTAGGGGTACTGCGTGTTCGTCCTTAATCAGAAATCCAAAATTTACTTTCTGCAAAATCCTAGATCTTGAAACCCTAGGATTTATTATGCATATTTTATTTATGAACCCTACTTAATTAAAAATTAAGATTATGGAATGTTAATTAGGTCTAAAATTAAAAATTTTAGATCTAAGACATATTCATAATACTGGGTTCGGGCTTGGATAGCTTAATTAGGTCTAAGCGGTTGATCAAACCGAATCAAGAGTTGGTTAGATGGGATCAACAATGCTTAAATTGATCAGCCTAATAGGATTAAGTCTGGATCAAGATCGAGTCATGATCAAGCAAGACCTAATTAGGCTCAGAGGTTAGAGTCTGGATTGTAGGCTAACCCAGTTGGTTCTGACTCAAAAATTTGGTGTCTAAGGTAAGTTTGGCACATACGATCGACTGGTTTTTAATTGGAAGCTACTCGACCTGAATGCATTCTTGTACGAGTTAATGGCATGTTCCTCCCACCGATCTCACTTACCTGGCCATATCTGTTGACATAATTTTGATCTGAGGTGGTCAATAATCCGAGCTAACCCATGCCACTAGGTTAGTCATAATTGTTATAACTATGACATGTCTAGTTTAATGAGATCTGAATCAATTCTCCCTAAGAAAAGATTAAGTCTGAGGTCTTCCACCATTGTAGATATGCGGGCCCTTTCCGAGATTGATTGTTCTTGGCTAGATACAGTGGCTCAGTTGCATCGGGAAGATGCAACCATGTCTATTAGGCATTGGATGCTATGGGCTAGAGGATGAGTTGGGCTCAATATTTTGGATACGGTGAGAGACTCAATTAGGAATCCAGTCTGTGCAAATGGTGGGTCTGACTTAACTAAGGAGTGGATCAATATTCTGGATACGGTGAGATTCATGAATTAGAGACCAAGTTTGGGTGCACCATGATTAGAGAATCATTGAACAAGAGTTGTTCACTCATTGGCTAACCCATCACCAATAACTGTTAGATGAGGTGATGAGTCAGTTGGTGAGATCGCACCACCCACTAGAAATCATTAATTATGGAGATTTTTGCATCTCTACAGAGGGACTGTAGGGATCCGAGAAAATAGTGGAAGCTAATTTGTTTAAAAATAAAATTTCTAAATAAATTGGTTAAGTCATAATTACAATATCTAACTAGAATCTTTGACTCTCTATAGAAAAATGTCTGCGTCCAACCTATTGGCACGTATCCTGGACACACATAGACTGACTGGATCCAATTATAAAGATTGGCTCAGAAACTACAAAATTATTTTGGGTTCCGAAAAGTTAACCCATATTTTGGACTAGGATCCTCCCACCTTACCAGCGCATCCATCTATTGAACAGAGAGCGTCTCTAGAAAAATAGATAGATGAAGATAATAAGGCCAGATATTACATGTTGGGCTCGATGTCTGATGAGCTTCAGCACCAACATGAAGATATCAGGACTTGCTCATCAAATGTTGGTTCACTTATAGGAGATGTTTGGTGAACAGAGTCGCGCAGCCAAATATCAAGTCACGAAATGACTTTTTAAGGCTAAGATGCATGATGGGCAGTCAGTCTAAGATCATTGCCTGATGATGATCAAGAACTTGAAAGAGCTTGAGAAGCTCAGTGTGAAGTTGGACTTGGATCTGTAGAATGATGTTATTCTGCAATCCTTGGCTGATGCATATGGATAATTCATCATGAATTACCACATGCATAAACTTCAAAAATTCCTTGGCCAAATTAATGAATATGCTGGTCGCCGCTGAGCTTTCTATGAAAGGTTCTAAAGGCTCAGTTCTTACTATGGAACGGACTTCTTCCAAAAGAAAGTCTTATGAAAAGAAAAAGAAGTCTGCGAAAAAGCAGAAGATGGAAGGAACAAAGAAGAAGAAGGTAGAGCCGAAGAAAAAGGTCGATGTCAAAGAAAAGTGTTTCCATTGCAACAACGACGGCCACTGAAAGCGAAACTGCCCTACTTACCTGGCCATCCTGAAGAACAAGAAGGAAGGTCTTTCTGAAGGTATGCTCGTTATTGAGTCTAACCTTATGATTTCTTCTACATCCAGTTGGGTGCTTGACTCTGGTTCTAGTGCTCATCTGTGCACTTCCATGTAGGGTCTTGAGGATAGCAGAAGGTTGAGGGATGGAGACATGATTCTATGCATCAGTAATGGAGCAAGAGTTGCTGCAGTAGCCATGGGAACTTATCCTCTTCGATTACCATTTGGTTTAGACTTAGTTTTGAAAGACTGTTATTATGTCCCTGCGGCTAGTAGGAATTTGATTTCTATTTCATGCTTAGCACAAGAAGGCTATGTGATTACCTTCTTTAAGGACCATTGTAACATTCTTTATGAAAGAAATAAAATTGCAAATGGTTTTCTTATTAATGGTCTTTATCAGCTACATATTGATATACCTGTTCTAACTGTCGAGCAAAACGTGAATGCTAAACGATCTAGGGATAGTGCAAATGACAGGTATCTATGGCACCTGAGATTAGGTCATATAGTAGAAGATAGGATCAACAAATTGAAGAAAAATGGGCTATTGAGTTCATTGACTTTCGAGTCATATCTAACTTCTGAATCTTGTCTTCAAGGCAAAATGACTAAACTCCCTTTTGTTGGACATGGGGAAAGGGCCACGATCTTCTTGCCCTATTACATACTGATGTGTGCGGCCCATTTGATGTGCCGACTAGTGGCAATTTTGTCTACTTCATTATCTTTATCGATGATCTGTCTAGGTATGGGTATGTGTATCTTATGAGACACAAGTCTGAAGCTTTTGAAAAGTTCAAAAAATTCAGACATGAAGTAGAAAAATAAATTAGAAAACCCATTAAGGTTCTTCGATCAGATCGAGGAGGTGAATACCTTAGTCAGAAATTCCTAGACTATCTTAAGAAAAATGGCATAGTCTCTCAATGGACTCCATCAGGAATACCTCAACTCAATGGGGTTTCAGAATGGAGAAATCGGACCCTATTGGATATGGTTCGATCCATGATGAGCTTCACAAACCTCCCTGATTTTCTTTGGGGACATTCATTGTTAACTTCAATTTATCTACTAAATAGGGTTTCCTCTAAAATCATTCCTACCACACCGTATGAGATATGGCACGGTAAGAAACCAAGTCTGAGTCATCTCAGAATTTGGGGTTGTCTGGATCATGTCAAAAGACAACAAGCGGATAAGTTAGAGTTTAGGTCCTTCAGAGCTCGATTCATAGGATATCCTAAAGAGTCATTAGGATACTATTTCTACATTCCAGAAGACCACAATGTGATTGTGAGTCGACATGCCATCTTTCTTGAAAAATAGTTTATTCAAGATAGCGGCATTGGAAGACAGATCAAGCTTGATGAGAAAGTCTCATAAGTACAATGAGCTAAGGACCAATTGGAATCCAAATTAGGTTGAGCCAATAAGAACACTACCTCCTCCACCTCGTAGATTGGAAAGAGTTTTCCATCCCCCTGAAAGATACTTAGGTATTATTTCAGAGGAAATAGAGAAAACATTTCTCATAGGTAATGGTGCTCATGGTGATGATCCCAAAACCTACAATGAGGCGATATCAGATATCGACTCCGAGAGCTAGAGGCAATGCAGTCAGAAATTGACTCGATGCACTCGAACCAAGTCTGGATCTTGGTAGATCCACCAGAAGGTATAGTACCTATTGGGTGTAAATGGTTCTTCAAGAGAAAGATTGGTGCAGATGGGAATGTGGAGACATTCAAGGTGAGACTAGTGGCAAAAGGTTATAGTCAATGCGAAGGCATTGACTATCAAGATACCTTTTCCCCCGTGGCTATGCTAAAGTCCATCCGCACATTGCTTGCCGTTGCAGCCTATTTCAATTATGAAATATGGCAAATGGACATGAAAACAACGTTCTTGAATGGATATCTTGAGGAAGATATCTATATGGAACAGCCGCTAGGTTTCACATCCAGTGATACTGATCACAAGGTTTGCAAGCTGCAAAGGTCCATATATGGACTTAAGCAAGCATCTCGGAGTCGGAACACTCATTTCAATGATGTGATCAAAATGTTTGGTTTTATCAAAAATAAAGAGGAACTGTGTGTCTTCAAAAAGGTCAGTGGGAGCGCTGTTGTCTTTCTCATATTGTACGTGGATGACATCCTCCTTATTGAAAATAATGTTTCCATGATGACAACAGTCAAATTACGGTTGTCCAAGGAATTCTCCATGAAAGACCTAGGTGAAGCATCCTTTATTCTAGGAATTAAGATCTATAGGGATAGATTGAATAGGATGCTAGGACTTTCACAGAAGATGTACATAGAGAAAGTACTAAAGAGGTTTAGTATGGAAAACTCTAAAAGAGGATTAATACCCTTCAGACATGGTATTCATCTTTCAAAGAAGATGTGCCCTAGCACACCTGAGGAAATAGAACGCATGAGCAAGATCCCTTATGCTTCTGCAATAGGGAGCCTCACGTATGCCATGCTATGTACACGACCTGATATAGCCCATGCTGTGAGTGTCACAAGCAGATATCAGTCAAATCCAGATGAAGAACACTGGACTTCTGTGAAATGTATCCTTAAGTACTTGAGAAGAACTAAGGATATGATATTGGTCTTTGGTAACGGAGAACTCCAAGTTCAGGGATACACAGACTCGGATTTCATGTCCGATATAGATGATCGAAAGTTGACATCTGGAAGTCTGTTTGTGTGCAATGGGGGTGCTGTCAGCTGAAAGAGTTTCAAGCAAATCGTGATAGCAGATTTCACCATGGAAGCAGAATATATCGCTGCATCAAAGGCTGCGAAGGAAGCATTCTGGTATAAGAAGTTTGCTACAGAAATTGGAGTAATGCCATCAGATGCCATTCCTCTATATTGCAACAACAATGGTGCCATAGCCCTTGCTAAGGAGCCAAGGTCTCACCAAAAATCCAAGCACATTGAGCGGCGATACCACCTCATCCGCGATTACCTCGAGAAGGATTATGTCGAGGTCAAGAGAGTCAACTCCATAGATAATGTGGCAGACCCACTTACAAAGCCGTTGGGCCAGCAGAAGATCGAAGCCCACCTTGAGAAGATGGGACTTAGACTTGTAGCCAATTGGCTTTAGGACAAGTGGAAGATTGTTAGATATATGTGCCCTAGAAGCCAGAATTGGCTGACACTTGTAATACACTTCTAGGGGCAAAATTATAATTTTGACTAATATCAATAAAATAGGTTATTTTCTATCACATATGTGTATTTAGTGTCTGTGATACATCCTTTGAGTTAATGGTAATGATAATTCATATTTTCAAGAGTTGAAAATTTAAGACATGAATAATCATTATTAACTCATAAAATGCTCCCGACCATAGGATCATCACGAGGATGGTGATTGATTCGAAAGGTTGGTGTACAATCGCTTCTTTTTAGTAGATGAATCTTGAGTCTATGGTGTGGAGACACCGGAGCGAGAGTATAGGTACTCGTTAGAGAACGAGGGCACGCAGCGTGACCACCTCGAGTAGTCATTAGGAAGTCTACCTTCTCGTCGATGACTGACTCGATGCTGTAGTAGTGTGTCTGATTCTTTGACCTGAGGTGCATCTACAGTTCACCTTGAGGATGTTATAGTTTTACTACACCATTACTCGATCTCCTAGCCATATGGAATCCTGAGGTTTATATTGGCTATAGCATGTTCATTATAGGAATTGGATAGTATCAAGATGGAATCTATCTACCTCGGTGGTAGAGGAGCAGCCCTATGATGATCATGAGAATCAAGTCCAGAAGTCCATGACCATGGCAGAGTGAAATAATAGAAAGAGTTTCTATTTAAATTTTCACATAGGACTTGAATCGAATGATTACATCATATGATAGAAACTAGGGTTTGACGAGTTTACCTTAACCCTAATCTGATTGGGGCTCAAGATACTTAATAACACAAGTAGCTGCACCAATAGATTCGCATTCAGCTCTGATGGGTTGCCACCATATACTGTTAGGTGTCACTGGTGGATTTTGGGAGCAATTAGAATGATTTAGATGATCGATCATTCTAGCTGTTCGAATCAAAAGAGTTCTGATCCATCGAACGAAGTTTTGATGATGTCGATGATAGAGATCATGACATATCCCATTACCATACAGAACTGAACCTAACTGGATCACACAAACAAGGATTTGAATCTGGTGATCATCAATTGAACTGATCCAGTTCAATTGATCTGAATGAGATTCAATTAGGTTCAAGGAAATCGTGCTAGCACTCGATTGAACCTAACGTTCTTCTTTTGCTATCACAAATAAGTTGTCCTCTCTGAGCCAAAGGAGTTTGTGCTCAATCAGAGAACTTCATATGGTCTAACTGAAGGCTGTCAGAAAAGGTTGTCTTATTTTGTAAGACATTACCTGCCATTTTTGGTCACCTACCATTTCTTGTTCTTTGACTTTGGTCAAAAGTCTACCTTTGACTGGTCAAATGTTGACCATTGACACTTTGACTTTTGTCCATGTGTCATGCACCTATTGAAGAGCTGGTGGGGGCCTGTCCCCCTATCAGAATCTGGTAAGAAAGAGGGCGTGCACCACCCTTGACGTGTGCCCAAGCTGGAGGCGCCCAAAAGTCCCTGTTGGATAGGGACTCCATCTCTTTTTTGGATTCCAATTAGAGTTCTTCTAAGAACCAACTTTGATTGGTCTTAGGCACCCTCTAAGGAGGAATCTAGTGGACTCTATTCCCATCAATCAGATTTAGATCTGATTTCATAAAGAGTTATGATTGGTTGGGAAGAAGAGAAGTTGGATCACAGACAGTCTATAAATAAGACCCTACGCCCAACTCAAAACAAGATCTGAATTATAATTCCCCATGCCCAAGGCTGCCTCTCCCCTCTTCCTCCATGCCAAACCCACCTTCCCCCTCTCCTCTCCACATCCAAAAGAGTTTTGGAGCTTGGTTGGTGCGATCCAGACAAGAGAAATGCGAGTGAAAGCTTGAAGGCTGCGCTGCTGCAAAGAACGACTACTGATTTTCAAAAGGACTTTTGAAGATTCTTCAGATTAATTCTAGATCTGATTTTTGGAGATGTGATAGAGAAGAAGAGGATCTCCAGATCCAACCCGAGTGGATACCGATAGAGGCCAGGCACTTGCGTGGCTAGATCCAGAACCTTTCGCTGCATATAGGATCATCAACGGATAATAGGATTACCCATATCAAGGTAAATTAAATTTGATTTAATTTATCTAGATTTTATTTTATTTCTAAAATAATAATAATTAGATCTAAAATATCTCAGATCTAATTAGGATCAAAGAAAATTTTTTTTGAAATATATCTTTTGATCTGATCAAATCTGAATGAACTTGGTTCGAGAAATTAAGATTTTCCTTCACTAATTTCACAAAGGATTATGATTGATTGAGAAGAAGAGGAGTTGGATCATGCATAGTCTATAAATAAGACCCTGCACCCAACTCAAAAGAAAATTGAAAAGAATTGAAATTTCGATGCTCCAAGGTTGCCTCTCCTCTCCTCCTCCACACCAAGTCTACCTTCCCCCTCTCCTCTCCACGCCCAAAGGAGTTTGGGATCTTAGTTGGTGCAATCCAGATGAGAGAAAGGTGATAGAAAGCTAGAAGGTTGCATTATTGTAAAGGACAACTACTGATCTTCAAAAGATGTTTTGAAGATCCTCCAAATTAGATCTAGATCTAATTTTTGGAGATGTGATAGAGAAGAAGAGGATCTCTAGATCCAGCTCGAGTGGATACCGATAGAGGCCAGGCACTTACGTGGCTAGATCCAGAACCTTCCGCTGCTTACAGGATCATCAATGGATAATAGGATTACCCTACATCAAGATAAATTAAATTAAATTAAATTTATTTAAATTTTATTTTTATTATTAGAATAATAAGGATCTGAAACATCTTAGATCTGATTAGGATCAAAGAGAAAAATTTTTGAAATATATCTTTTGATTCGATCAGATCTGAATGATCCTGATTCGAAAAATTAGGATTTTTCTTCACTGAGGACCACAATGTAATTGTGAGTTGACATGTAATCTTTCTTGAGAAATAGTTTCTTCAAGATAGAGGCATGGAAAGATAGATTAGGCTCAAGGAGAAAGTCTCCAAAGAGCAACAAGCTAAGGAACCTGAGAAATCCGATCAGTCTCAGTCAATCCACACACTACCTCCTTCCCCTCGTAGGTTAAGTAGAGTTTTCTGTCCTCCTAAGAGAAACCTAGGTATTATTTCAAAGAATGTAAAGAAAATATTTTTCATGGAATATGGGCTTCATGGAGATGATCCCAAGACCTATGATGAGGTGATATTAGATATTGACTCTAAAAAATGGTGAGATGCAATGAAATCAAAAATTAACTCGATGCATTCGAACCAAGTCTAGATCTTGGTAGATCTACTTGAGGATATCATACCTATTAGGTATAAATAGATCTTCAAGAAAAATATTGGTGCAGATAAAAATATGGAGACATTCAAGGCTAGGTTAGTAGTAAAAGGGTATAGTTAGCATGAAGGTATTCACTATCAAGATATCTTCTTACCAATGGCCATGCTTAAATCCATCCGCACACTGCTTGTGATTGCGGCATATTTCAATTAAAAAATTTGGCAGATGAATGTAAAAATGGCATTCCTAAATGGATATCTTGAGAAAGATATCTATATGAAATAATCGCTTGGTTTCACTTCCAATGATGGTGATCACAAGGTCTGCAAACTGTAAAAGTCCATCTATGGACTTAAGCAAGCATCTTGAAGCTAGAATACTCATTTTAATAATGTGATCAAATCATTTAGTTTCATCAAGAATGAGGAGTCTTGTGTATTCAAAAAGATCAGTAGGAGTACTGTTGTCTTTCTCATATTGTATATGGATGACATCCTCGGAAGCGCTGTTGTCTTTCTCATATTGTATATGGATGACATCCTCCTGATTGAAAATGATATTCCCATATTAACCTCGATCAAAGTATAGTTGTCTAAGAAGCTTTTCATGAAAGACCTAGGAGAGGCATCCTTCATATTGAGGATTAAGATCTATAGAGATAGATTGAAACGGATGCCGGATCTCTCATAAAAGATGTACATAGAGGAGGTGCTGAAGAGGTTCAACATGAAAAACTCCAAGTGGGGACTTGTGCCCTTCAGACATGGTATTCATCTCTCCAAGAAGATATGCCCCAACATACCAGAAGAGACTAAACACATGAGCAAGATTCCTTATGTTTCAACAATATGAAGCCTCATGTATGCCATGCTATATACATGACTTGAAATCGCTCATGTTGTGAGTGTTACTAGCAGGTATCAATCGAATTCAGATGAAGAGCACTGAACTTCTGTGAAATGTATCCTTAAGTACTTGAAAAGGACTAAGGATATATTTATGATCTTTGGTAATGAAGAACTCCAAGTGTAGGGGTATATAAACTCAGACTTTATGTCTGATATAAATGATCGAAAGTTGACATCTGATAGTCTATTTCTGTGCAATGATTGTGCTATAAATTGAAAGAGTTTCAAGCAAATAGTGATAGCAGACTCCATAAAAATAGAGTACATCACTGCCTTAGAAGCTATGAAGGAAGCATTCTGATTCAAGAAATTTATTGCAGAGCTCGAAGTGATGTCATGTGATGCTGTCTCTCTATACTACGACAACAATGATACCATAGCTCTAGTTAAGGAGCCAAGGTCTCACCAAAAGTCCAAGCACATCGAGCGACAGTTCCACCTCATCTGCAATTACCTCGAGAAGGGATACATCGAGGTTAAGAGAGTTGATACTGCGGATAATGCGGTTGACCCACTGATGAAATCTTTGAGCCAATAAAAGATCAAAGCCCATCTTGAGAAGACAGAACTTAGATTTGTAGCCAATTGGCTTTAGGTTAAATGAGAGTTTGTTAAATATATGCCCTAGAAGCCAAATTGACTGACACTTGTAAATACTTTTTAAGAATATTTTTATAATTTTAACTTATAATTAATAAAAAAATTATTTCTTCTATCATATTTATGTATTAAGTATCTATGATATATTCATTGGGTTAATGGGTATGATAGCATATATTCTCAAGAGTTGAGAATTTAAGACATGTGTTGTTATAATTAACTCATAAACTATTTCCAAATGTAGAATCATCACAAGAATAGTGATTGATCTAGAAGATTGGTATTTGATCACTTTTTTAGGATAGATGAGTCTTGAATCTATGATGTCGAGACATCGAAACGAGAGTATAGGTGCTTGTTGAGAATAAGGATACTAAGCATGACCACTTCAAGTAATCATAAGGGAGTTTACCTTCTCGTCGATGACTAGCTCGATGCTATAGTTGTGTATTTGATTATTTGACCTGAGGTGCATCGATAGTTCATCTTAAGGGTGTTATAGTTTGACTATACCATAACTCGATCTTCTAGCCATTTAGAATCTTGAGGTATATGTTGGCTATAGCATGTTCATTATAGAAATTAGATAGCACCAAGATGGGATCTATCAACCTCGTTAGAGAAGTAGTCCTATGATGATCATAAGATCGAGTCCTTAAGCCCATGGCCATGGCAGTGTGAAATAATAGAAAGAAGTTTCTATTAAGATTTTACATTGAACTCGAATCGAATGATTCAATTATATGATAGGTGTTGGGTCTGATGAGTTCACCTTGACCTAGGTCCTATCGAGCCTCATGATAGAAAAACCTAATTACATAGTTGGCTATACCGAGAGGTTTGTATTCAGTTTTGATGGATTGCCACCATATATTGTTAGGTATCACTGGTGAATTTTGGGATCAATTAGAACTATCTTGATGATCGACGATTCTAATTAGATAAATCAGAAAAAAGTTCTGGTCTATCGAAAGGTATTTCAATAATAGAGATCACGACATGTCTCATTACCATATCGAATTGAATCTAACTGGATCATACAAATAAGAGTTTAGATCTGGATGTCATTAATTGAGCTCTCATGGTCTAATTGATTTGGATTATATTCAATTAGGTTCAAGAAAATCTTGCTAACACATAATTGGATCTAACTTTCTTCTTCTATGTACTTCTGGTTGGTCTAGACTCAGTTAAATATGATTTGGCTCATCTAGGAATCTTATATGGATTTGTTCTGATCTAACTAGATCTTGTCCTGATGAGATCGGACCTTGTCCTGATGAGGTCAGACCTTGTCCTGGTTAGGTCAGCCTTTCTCTTGGTCAGATTGAAAGGATTAGGACAAAACCCATTTTGATCTAGTCTTTGTAGGAAAGAAGGGACTAGGTGTAAGAAAACATGTAGGGTTTCATGCTTGAATTTCAAAATTTTTTAAAATAAATTATAGTGGAAGATGTAGATTAAACTATTTAATCTACAAAAGCATATAATCTAATTACTAAACCCTATATCCAGGACCTATAACATGTCATAATGCATTCATAAATGTAAAAATTAAAATACTTAGATATTGATTAGATCAATAACCTAGATCTAGAATAGTTCTAAATTAAACCCTAGATCTCATCTAGGTGAGAGAAGAGATCAAATCTCTTATCTGTGCGTAGGTCGAGAACACCGTGGTTGAGTCCAGATGTTGCCTTTGCTGCTTGGAGCTGCACAAACATTCGGTCTATACAGAAAGTCCACACGAGCCTACAAACATAGATCGGAGGTTCGTCGAATGAAGATCTGCTCGAAATGCTAGCTTCTTACGGATCCCTCCTGATGGTTAATCAAAAAAATATTCTTTAGATCTCTTGGACCCTCCAAGAGATGAAGAATACATGGAGGATAGAGGAAAAGATCCAACCCATGGATCTTCTAAAAATCAAAAATAAAAAGATCCAAAAACTATCCTAAGAGAAGATAGATCTTCTCTTTCAGCATATCAACCTTTGATGTTCTGAATGCATCTCCATGCTAAGACAGAAGGAGACCTTCTCCTCAATTATTTTCCATGCTCTATAGGCCTCTCTTTTTCTAATTTTACTGATGGCAAAAATCTTACAAAAGATGGAGAAGAAGGTCTTTCAAAAAAATCCTAAGAGAAGACCTTCTTCTCTTCTTCTTCTCTTCTTCTTCTTTTATTAGGACATGATCAAATCAAGTCCAAATCAAATCACCATGCCCTAACTTCTTGGAGTATTGATCCCCACGCCCTCTCCTTCTCTCTTAGATTTTTTATCATAGAAAAAATCTATCAAAAATAAAAAAGAAAGACTTTGAAACAAAAATACAAGAGAAGACATTCTTCTCTTCTACCTTGTATCTTCAAATCATCAACTTTTGATGATTTATTTGAACACACTTCTCCATGAAATTTTGCATCATGAACTTGAAGGAAAAATCCTGTTTCCTAGATCAAGTTCACTCAGATCTGATTTAACCAAGACAAATATTTTAAATTTTTTTTTAGATCTAAATTAGATCTGATACTTTTTAGATCTAATTTGATGGATCTAATAAAATAAAATAAAATAATTAAATTAAATTTAATTTATACCTTATTCTTAGGTAATCTTATTATCTTGTGATGATTCTACTGATTACCTAAGGTTCTGGATGTAGCCATGCAATCGCCTAGCCTCTATCGGTATCCACTCAGGCAGGATCTGAAGATCTTTTTCTTCTTAATCTTTCCTCCAAAGATTAGATCTGGATCTAATCTTGAAGATCTTCAAAAATTATTTTGAAGATCTAATGTCGTCTCCTGCAGCAGTGCTGCCTTCTTCCTTTCATGTCGCCTTTCTCTTGCCTGGATCGCACCAAACTTGAGACCAAGGCCTCTTGGGCATGGAGAGGAGAGAGAGGATCCGAGGTAGGCATGGAGGAGAGGGGAGAGGGCTATGTGGCATGGGCAAGGGAAGAACTCTCTCAAACCTAGGTGCAGACAGGGTTTATATAGACCTTGCTGTGCCATGCAGTGCCACATCATCCCGACGAATCACATCACTTCATGCAATCAGATCTAAATCTAATTGGTAGAATGACATCACCTAATCTAATCAGATGAGAACCCCTCTCAAACATCTTTAGGTGGTGCCAAGACTGGTCAAAGTAGAGTCTTTGGCACCACCTTCTTTGATATCATGAAGCAACCTGGAGTCCCATCTGTATGGGACTCTAGGCATCATTATCCTTGGGTGCACGCCTTCCTAGTCATGCGCCCTCTTCTTTCCTCTTTCTAGTAGGGGGACAAACCCTCATCTGCTCTCCTATGGGTGCATGACACATGGGCAGATGTCTAAGTGTCAAAGGTCAACGTTTGACCAAAGTTAAAAGATAAGAATTAGTAGGTGATGAAAAATGGTAGGTGTTGTCTCAAATTCATCTCATAAATTAAGACAACCCTTTTCTAACCTAGATAAGCTCTAGTCAGACCAAGTAAAGGTACCTGAGTTAGCTCAAACTCATTTGGCTCAGTCGAGACAACTTTTGATGGTTGTTGAAGGAGAACATTAGACTCAATCGTGTGCTAGCATAATTTCCTTAAACCTAATTAAATCTAATTCAAATCAATTGAGCTGAGTTGGTCCAATTGATGATATCCAGATCCAAACCCTCATTTGTGTGATCTAGTTAGATTTAGTTCTGTATGGTAATGAGATATGTCATGATTTCTATCATCGACATCATTGAAACACTTTTCGATGGATTAAAACTTTTCTGATTCAGAAAATTAGAATGATCGCTCATCCAAATCATTCTAATTGCTCCCAAAATCTACCAATGACACCTAGCAGTATATGGTAGCAATCCATCAGAACTAAAAATGAATCTCTCGATGTAGTTACCCATGTGATCAAGTTCTTCTATCTTGAGCTCTGATCGGATTAGGGTTAAGGTGACCTCGTCAAATCCTAATATCCATCATATGATTAATCATTTGATTCAAATCCAATGTAAAAATCTTAATAGAAACACTTTCTATTATTTTACTTTGCCATGGCCATAGGCTTATGGATTTGATTCTCGTGATCATCATAGGGCTGCTCCTCATCTACCGAGGTAGATAGATTCCCTCTTGGTACAATCTAATTCCTACAATGAACATGCTATAGCCAACATACAGCTTAGGATTTCGAATGGCTAGGAGATTGAGTCATGGTGTAGTCAAACTATAACATCCTCAAGGTGAACTACCGATGCACCTTAGGTCAAAGAACCAGACACACCATTGCAGCTTCAAGCTAGTCATCGACGAGAAGGTAGACTTCCTAATGACTGCTCGAGGTGGTCAAGCTCAGTGCCCTCATTCTCTAACAAGTACCTGTACTCTCGCTTCAGTATCTCTACACCATAGACTCAAGACTCATCTACTATAAAAAAGCGATTGTACACCAACCTTCCGAATCAATCATCATCCTTATGATGATCCTACGATCAGGAGCATTTTATGAGTTAATAATAAAAATTCATATCTTAAATTTTTAACTCTTGAAAATAAGAATTATCATTGCCATTAAATCAAGGAATGTATCACAGACACTAAATACACATTATGATAGAAAATAATTTATTTTATTATTTATAGTTAAAAATTATAATTTTGCCCTTAGAAATGTATAATAAGTGTCAACCAATTCTGGCTTCTAGGGCACACATATCTAACAAACTCCCACTTGACTTAAAGTCAATTGGCTACAATTCTAAGTCCCATCTTCTCAAGTTGGGCTTCAATCTTCTGCTGGCCCAATGATTTTGTAAGTGGGTTTGTCGCATTGTTTGCAGAGTCAACTCTCTTGACCTCAACGTAACCTTTCTCGAGGTAATTACGGATGCGGTGGTATCGCCGCTCGATGTGCTTGGATTTTTGGTGAGACCTTGACTCCTTAGCAAGGGCTATGGCACCATTATGGTTGTAGTATAGAGGAATGGCATCTAATAGCATCACTCCGATCTCTATGGCAAACTTCTTATACTAGAATGCCTCCTTCGTAGCTTCTGATGTAGCAATGTACTCTGCTTCCATGGTGGAATCTACTATCACTGTCTGCTTGAAACTCTTCCAATTGACAGCACCATCATTACACATAAACCGACTCCCAGATATCGACTTTCGATCATCTACATTGGACATAAAATCCGAGTTTGTATATCCTTGGACTTGGAGTTCTCCATTACCAAAAATCAACAACATATCCTTAGTTCTTCTTAAGTACTTAAGGATACATTTCGTAGAAGTCCAGTGTTCTTCATCTGGATTTCACTGATATCTGCTCGTGACACTCATAGCATGGGCTATATCACGTCGTGTACATAACATGGCATACATGAGGCTCCCTATTGCTGAAGCATAAGAGATCTTGCTCATGCGTTCTATCTCCTCAGGTGTGCTAGGACACATCTTCTTGGAAAGATGAATACCATGTCCGAAGGGTACCAAACCCATCTTAGAGTTTTTCATGCTAAACCTCTTTAGCACTTCCTCTATATACATCTTCTGTGAAAGTCCTAGCATCCTATTCGGTCTATCTCTATAAACCTTAATTTCTAAAATAAAGGATGCTTCTCCTAGATCTTTCATAGAGAATTCTTTGGATAACCATATTTTAACTATGGTCAACATGGGAATATCATTCCTAATAAGGAGGATATCATCCACGTACAATATGAGGAAGATAATAGCACTTCCACTAACCTTTTTGAAGACACATGGTTCCTCCTTATTTTTGATGAAATCAAATAATTTGATCACATCATTAAAATGAGTATTCCAGCTCTGAGATGCTTGCTTAAGTCCATATATGGACATTTGCAACTTGCATACTTTGTGATCAGCATCACTGGATGTGAAACCTAATGATTGTTCCATATAGATATCTTCCTCAAGTTATCCATTTAAGAATGCCATTTTCATGTTCATTTGCCATATTTCATAATTGAAATAGGCTATAATAGCAAGCAATGTGTGGATGGATTTTAGCATAGCTACTGACGAAAAGATATCCCGATAGTCAATGCCTTTGCATTGACTATACCCTTTTGCCACTAATCTAGCTTTGAATGTCTCTACATTCTCATCTGCACCAATCTTTCTCTTATAGATCTATTTACACCGAATAGGTACTATACCTTCGGATGGATCTACCAAGGTCCAGACTTGGTTTGAGTGCATCGAGTCAATTTCTGACTCCATTGCCTCTAACTATTTCTTAGAGTCGATATCCGATATCGCCTCATCATAGATTTTGAGATCATCACCATGAACCCCATTACCTATGAGGAATATTTTCTCTACTTCTTCTGAAATAGTACCTAAGTACCTCTCAGGGGGACAAAAATTCCTTTCTGATCTACGAGGTGGAGGAGGTAGTGATTGAATTAGCTCAACCTGATTTGGTTTCATTTGGTCCTTAGCTCATTGCTCTTGTGAGACTTTCTCCTCGAGCTTGATCTGCTTTCTAATGCCACCATCTTGAATAAACTATTTTTCAAAAAAGATGGCATGTCGACTCATAAGCACATTATGATCTTCTGGAATGTAGAAATAATATCCTAATGACTCTTTAGGATATCCTATAAATCGAGCTCTAAAGGATCTGAAGTCTAACTTATCTGCTTGTTGTCTTTTGACATGAGCCGGACAACCCCAAATTCTAAGATGACTCAGATTTGGTTTCTTACCATGACATATCTCAAACGATGTGGTAGGAACAGTTTTAGAAAAAATCCTATTCAGTAAGTATATTACAGTTAATAGACTATATCCCCAAAAAAAATTAGGAAAGTCTGTGAAGCTCATCATGGATCGGACCATATCTAATAGGGTCCGATTCCTCCATTCTGAAATCTTGTTGAGTTGAGGTATTCCAGGTGGAGTCCATTGAAAGATTATGCCATTTTGTTAGAAATAGTCAAAGAATTCCTGACTAAGGTATTCATCTTTTTAATCTGATCGAAGAACCTTAATGAGTTTTTCAGTTTGCTTTTCGACTTCGTGTCTAAATTTCTTGAACTTTTCAAAAGCTTCAGACTTGTGTCTCATAAGATACACATACCCATACCGAGAAAAATCATTGATAAAGATTATGAAGTAGACAAAGTTGCCTCTAGTCGGCACATCAAATGGGCTGCACACATCAGTATGTACTAGGGCAAGAAGATCCGTGGCCCTTTTCCCATGTCCTACAAAAGGGAGCTTTATCATTTTGCCATGAAGATAAGATTCATAAATTGGATATGACTCGAAAGTCAATAGACTCAATAGTCCGATTTTCTCCAATTTGTTAATCCTATCTTCTGCTATATGACCTAGTCTTAGGTGCCATAGATACCTATCATTTGGACTATTCCTAGGTTGTTTTGTTCTTATGGTATTCACATTTTGCTCGATATTAAAAATAGATATATCAATATATAATTGGTAAAGACCGTTAATAAGGAAACCACTTGCAATTTTATTTTTTTCATAAAGAATGTTATAATGGTCCTTAAGAAAACTAATTACATAGCTTTCTAGTGCTAAGCATGAAATAAAAATCAAATTCTTGCTTGCTACAAGCACATAATAATAATCCTTTAATACGAAGTCTAAATCAGATCGTAGTCGAAAAGGATATGTTTCCAAGGTCACAACAGCAACTCTTACTCTATTTTCGATGCATAAGATCATCTCACCATCCCTCAGCCTCCTGCTATCCTCATGATCCTGCATGGAAGTGCACAAATGAGCACTAAAGCCAAAGTCAAGCACCCAACTAGATGCAGAAGAAATCATAAGGTTAGACTCAATAATGAGCATACCTCCAGAAGGACCTGCCTCTTTATTCTTCAGGGTGGCCAGATAAGTAGGGCAGTTTTGCTTTCAGTGGCCGTTAGTATTGTAATGGAAATACTTTCTTTTGTCTGCGGCTTTCTTCTTCAGCTCTGCCTTTTTTTCTTTCCTCCTTCCATCTTTTGCCTTTTCATAAACTTCTTCTTCTTTCCAAAAGACTTTCTCTTAAAAGAAGTCTGTTTCATAGCAAGCACTGAGCCTTTAGAACCTTTCATAGAAAGCTCAGTAGTAACCAACATGTTCATAAGCTCGGCCAGAGAATTTTGAAGTTTATGCATATGGTAGTTCATAATGAACTGCCCATATGCATCAGTCAAGAATTATAGAATTATATCATTCTATAGATCCAGATCCAACTTCACTCCGAGCTTCTGAAGCTCTTCCAAGTCCTTGATCATCATCAGATAATGATCTTGGACTGACTATCCATCACGTATTTTAGCCTTGAATAGTCATTTAGTGATTTGATATTTGGTTCGCGATTCTATTCACCAAACATCTCTTGTAGGTGAGCCAATATTTAGCGGACAGTCCTAATATCTTCATGTTGGTGTTGAAGCTCATCAGACATCGAGCCCAATATGTAGTATCTGATCTTGTTATCTTCGTCCATCCATTTATCAAGAAATGCTCTCTGTTCAGCGGTTGGACGAACAGGTAAGATGGGAGGGTCCTAGTCCAATACATGAGTTAACTTCTCAAAACCCAAAATAATTTTGAAGTTTTAAAGCCAATCCTTATAATTGGGTCCAGTCAGTCTATGAGTGTTCAGGATACGTGCTAGTGGGTTGCATGCAGATTTTTTCTGTAGAGAGTCAAAGTTTCTAGTTAGATATTATAATTAAGATTTGACCAATTTATTTATGAGTTTTATTTTTAAAATAAATTAGCTCTCACTATTTTCTCAGATCCCTACACTCCCTCTATAGAGTGCGAAAATCTCCATGATTAATGATTTCTAGTGGGTGGTGTGATCCCACCAATTGACTCATCACCTCACCTAACAGTTATTGGTGATGGGTTAGCCAATGGGTGAACAACTCTTGTCCAATGATTCTCTAATCATGGTGCACCCAAACTTGATCTCTAATTCATGAATCTCATCATACTCAGAATATTGATCCACTCCTTAGTTAGGTCAGACCCACCATTTGCATAGATTGGATTCCTAATTGAGTCTCTCACCGTATTCGAAATATTAAACCCAATCCATCCTCCAGCCCATAGCATCTAATGCCTAATAGACATGGTTGCATCTTTTCGGTGCAACTAAACCACTATAACCAGCTAAGAAGAATCAACCCTGGGAAGGGTCCACACATCTACAATGATGGAAGACCTTAGACTTAATTTTTTTTTAAAAAAGATTTGATTTAAGTCTCATTAAACTAGACTTGACATAGTCATAACCATTATGACTAACCTAGTGGCATGGGTTAGCTTGGATTATTGGCCACCTCAGATCAAGATTGAGCCAACAAATATAGCCAGGTAAGTGAGACCAGTGGAAGGGATATGCTATTAACTCGATAAGAACGCATTCGAGTCGAGTAGCTTCCAATTAAAAATCAGTCAGTCGTATCTACCAAACTTACCTTAGACACCAAATTGTTGAGCCAGAACCAATCGAATTAGCCTATAATCCAGACTCTAACCACTGAGCCTAATTAGGTCTTAGCTTGATCAATCATTCACATGACTCGATCTTGACCTAGACTTAATCTTATTAGGCTTGTCAATTTAAGCACTCTTGATCCCATCTAACCAACTCTTGATTCGATTTGATCAACCACTTAGACCTAATTGAGCTACCCCAGTCCGAACCTAATTTTATGAATATATCTTAAATCTAAAAATTCTTAATTTTTAGACTTAACATATTTTATAATCTTAATTCTTAATTAAGTTTAGGATTCATAAATAAAATATGTAAATAAAATCCTAGGGTTTTAAGATCTAGGATTTTATAGAAAATAAATTTTTGAATTTTTGATTAAGGACGAACGTGTAGCACCCCTATACATCATAAGAACATCCCATCGAATGGAAGAAGAGGGCATTTAAATCCTACTATATTCTTATGATCAGACAGCCAAGGGGAATGCGTAAATCAGAAATATGAAAACTATAAAACTAGTTAGATCTACATCATATATCTCATATATAAAATTGATCTAACTTTAAAAATATTTTGCATACATCTCATGTATCATATTATGCATGTTTTTAGATCTAAATTATCTCATAATCATCTAAAAAATTAAATTTAAATTGATCACATCAAAATAAATTTTATTCTAGATAATTATGTAGAACTATTCTACAACTAGTCTAAACATGCATTCATCATATCTCATATGAATCAAAAATTAAATAATTTTATTTTTTATTTTTTAGATTTTATTATAATATTTATAATATTAAAAAATAATAAATAAATAAATTTAAAAATTATAACTCAATCAAATTAAATTATGATCATGCAAGACTATATATAGAACAATTCTATTCTACAACTAGTCATACATTTTGTATAACATAGATCTAAATTATTTAATTTTTAATTTTTTTAATTTTAGATCTAATCATATCTCATGTGACATCTAAAATCACTTAATTATTAGATCAAAAAAAATTAAAATTAGATCTAAATTATTTATGAGAACCTGGCTCTAATACCAGTTGAAGAAAAAATCCTATTTTTTGAGTCAGGTTCGCTCAGATCTGATTTAACCAAGAGAAATATTTAAAAAATTTTTCTTAGATCTAAATTAGATATGATACTTTTCATATGTAATTTGATAGATCTAATAAAATAAAATAAAATAATTAAATTAGATTTAATTTATACCTTATTCTTGGATAATCTTATTATTCTATGATAATCCTGTTGATTGCCTGAGGTTCTGGATGTAGCCATGCAATCGCCTGGCCTCTACCGGTATCCACTCAAGCAGGATCTGAAGATCTTCTCTTTCTTAATCTTTTCTCTAATGATCAAATCTAGATCTAATCTTGAAGATCTTCAAAATAATTTTTGAAGATTCGATGCCGTCTCTTGTAGTAGTGCTGCCTTCTTCCTTTCTTGTCACCTTTTTCTTGCCTGGATCGCACCAAACTTGAGCCCAAGGCCTCTTGGGCATGGAGAAGAGAAAGAGGATCAGAGGTAGGCATGGAGGAGAGGGGAGAGGGCTATGTCACATGGGCAAGGGGAGAACTCTCTCAAACCTAGGTGCAGATAGGGTTTATATAGACCCTACTGTGCCATGCAGTGCCACATCATCCCGACCAATCACATCACTTCGTGCAATCAGATCTAAATTTGATTGGTAGGATGACATCACCTAATCTAATCAGATGAGAGCCCCTCTCAAACATCCTTAGGTGGTGCCAAGACTGATCAAAGTAGAGTCTTTGGCACCTTCTTTGATACCATGAAGCAACCTGGAGTCCCATCTATATGGGACTCCAAGCATCATTATCCTTGGGCGCACGCCTCTCTAGGCATGCACCCACTCCTTTCCTCTTTCTAGCAGGGGACAAACCCTCATTTTCTCTCCTATGGGTGCATGACACATGGGCAGATGTCTAAGTGTCAAAGGTCAATATTTGACCAAAGTCAAAAGACAAGAATTAGCAAGTGATGGAAAATGGTAGGTGTTGTCTCAAATTTATCTCATAAATTAAAACAATCCTTTTCTGATCTAAACAAGCTCTAGTCAGACCAAATAAAGGTACTTGAGTTAGTCCAAACATATTTGGCTCAGTCGAGACAACTTTTGATGATTGTTGAAGGAGAACATTAGGCTCATTCGTGTGCTAGCACGATTTTCTTGAACCTAATTGAATCTAATTCAAATCAATTGAACTGGGTTAGTCTAATTGATGATATCTAGATCCAAACCCTTGTTTGTGTGATCTAGTTAGGTTCAGTTCTATATAGTAATGAGATATGTCACGATCTCTGTCATCGACATCATCAAAATACCTTTCAATGGATCAGAACTTTTCTAATTCAAACAACTAGAATGATCGATAATCCAAATCATTCTAATTACTCTCAAAATCCACCAGTGACACCTAGCAGTATATGATGGCAACCCATCAGAACTAAAAATGAATCTCTCGATGTAGTTACCTATGTGATTAAGTTCTTCTATCTTGAGCCTCGATCGGATTAGGGTTAAGGTGACCTCGTCAAACCCTAATATCCATCATATGATTAATCATTTGATTCAAATCCAATGTGAAAACCTTAATAGAAATTCTTTCTATTATTTCACTCTACCATGGCCATGGGCTTATTGGGGCGTCCAACTCTTGGTATAGTCAAACTATAACACCCTCAAGGTGAACTACCAATGCACCTTAGGTCAAAGAACTAGACACACCACTGTAGCTTCGAGCTAGTCATCGACGAGAAGGTAGACTTCCTAAGGACTGCTCGAGGTGGTCATACTCAGTGCCCTCATTCTCTAACAAGTATCTATACTCTCACTCTGGTATGTCTACACCGTAGACTCAAGACTTATCTACTATAAAGAAGTGATTGTACATCAACCTTTCAGATCAATCACCATCCTCATGATGATCCTATAGTCA
The DNA here is from genome assembly GCA_006176705.1 of Cocos nucifera. NCBI lineage: Eukaryota > Viridiplantae > Streptophyta > Magnoliopsida > Arecales > Arecaceae > Cocos > Cocos nucifera. The sequence continues at coordinate 211,194 of QRFJ01003032.1, forward strand.
GGAGCATTTTATGAGTTAATAATGAAAATCCATGTCTTAAATTTTCAACTCTTAAAAATAAGAATTATCATTGCCATTTGAACCCATTGTGATAGAAAATCCTACGGTCAGGAGCATTTTATCAAGGAATGTATCACGGACACTAAATACACAATATGATAGAAAATAATCCATTTTATTATTTATAGTCAAAAATTATAATTTTGTCCTTAGAAGTGTATAACAAGTGTCAGCCAATTCTGGCTTCTAGGGCATACATATCTAACAGAACCACCACACTTTCACCCTTTCTCTTCTCTATTTTTCCATGGAAAAATTAGAGGATTTCACACCAAAAACAAAAGAATAGGAGGCCTTCCCAAAAACACATGGAAGACTAGGTCAAACCTAGTCTTTCAAGGATTCTATGGACTCCTATTGGGGCGTCCAACTCTTGGACGTTGATGCCCCTCCTCCTATTTTTTTGTGTGAGAACCTGATTCCATGTACAAAAGGGAGGAAAAAAATGGGTGAATAATATAAGTGTGCTTAGAGAAAATTGACGCAAGAGAGGGAGAGGAATTTTGGTTTCATGGGACTCTATCAAGTAGAGTTTAAACCTAAACAAACTTTAAATTTGACCAAGTCAAATTTGATCCCAAATGACCAAGATATGGGGCATGGGAAAGCTTCTCTTAGGCATGGAAGAAGTCATATAATTTTTCCAAAAATAAAAAGTGGGGCATTGAGATTATTGGTGTAAGGAAGGAAGAGTCCTAGTCTAACTAAGACTCTCTTATTTTGACTAGGTCAAGACCATTTGAACTCAAATCAAAATAGTTTTGAGTCAACCTAATTAATAGAGAATTTTAATCCAATTAAAAGCCTAACAAAATTAGATTTAATTAAATTTAAATCTAATTTAATTTTTAATTAAATTAGAAATTAGGTGCACTCAAGTTCTAGTCGAAAAAAGATTTTTTCTTCCTTGCAATTGGTTAGTCCAATAAACTAATTAAACTTAATCAAATTAAATCTAAACTAATTCTAATTGAATCTAATTCAATTAGACTTGATCTCAGTTCAATTGCTCAATTAGATTGAGCCAATTAGTAATTAATTGCTAATCGATCCTCCTACAATACTTGCATCAAGTCAAACATCAATCATATTGATTGTTTGACCTTAGAACAATTCTCAATCGTCGATCAACCATCTAACCAGATTACAACCCCTAATGTGAGTGATCTCATAAGTTTGAACCTAAGCCGATAGCATAGAAACTAATTCCTATAATAATTGAAATGACCATCAAGCAATGGTATCCGACATTCGAATATGTCGAATGTATGCAAAGTAATATTCTTAGAATCCTGGCTTATGGTTATCATATAATTCATTCCTTTGATCAATAATGATCATAACAACTTTGAGTAAGCTGTCAACACTCATACAAGTTATCTCTATTATGTTTCAAAATTTTGCAAATCTTGTGACTCCTCACGAGGATTACCCAGGCCTAGGTTTTGCTAAATTGAAATATGGTGAGACATTTTCTTTCTAAAGTTAATCAATAGTGTTCAATCCTATCTTGACTCACACACCAACTTCACAAGTATTTGACTATACCTAGAAATCTTCCAAACCTAAATTAAAAATATAGGCAGTCTAGCACCAAAATATAGTGAGTTGCTTGCAAGTCACCATGGTGATCTCAAGTCGGAGGGATACTTATATCCATTGATCTTAGCTAGCTACTCTTGATAGTAAAGTACTTCATTGGTCATGTTCAGTACAGATATACTCCTACATCTCATCTAGATGCCATACCAGTATCTTCATACTACTTGGTTATGAGGACAACCAATGCATATGGCATATAGTGACCTACACTCGATAAGTTATCATCCTTGTTAATAACTTATCATTTGATCATGAACAGTTTGAGAACCATCCGATAAATCCTTCTTTATTGATTGATTATGGTTCTAAGAACTTTATCATAATTTAGAAGTTCATTTAAGAAAGATAGAACTTTTATGATGAACTAGCAAAATAACTATTATTATTAGATAATTCATATATAGGTTTTAATCATTTACAACTTTGATGATTGGCTCTAGGATACATTTTTCAACAACTCCCACTTAGATTAAAACCAAACAGAACAATATCAAATATCCTATCTTCCACTTGAGTTCGTAGAACTTCTTAATTATGAGGCCTTAGAAAATGGATCGATCAAGTTCTCCTTTTCCATCGATCTTCTAAAGGTTGACATCACTCAGATCTAATATCTAAGGTAAAAGCTATGCAGAATATACTGGTCCTTCGGTTCTTTAACCTGAGCTATGGCTTCAGTGCTATGATAGGACTGGACCATCGATGGAGGGTGCCACTCCCAACCTACTAATAAACCTCAGCAACCATACAGCTTACATGACAGCATCATATGCCATAATGTACTCTACATCACTAACTAAATAGGCTATAATATCCTACTTGAAATCTTTTCAGCAAATTGCTCCTGCAATTAGGGTATGATCCGACACTCTCTTGCTATCATCTTGATCTGACTAAAAACTAAAATTAAAACATCTACAAGTTTTAAGTCAGTATCTCTATATTTGAGTCATTGAACCTTAGTATTTCTTAAATACTTGAGGATTGTCTATACAATCTTCTAGTCATTCTCACTTAGATTAGACTGATATCTGCTCACTATTCTTAGTGAGTATACCATATCTGATCTTTGAATATGGAGAAATTAGATGATAGCTAAACCTTTATTCCTTGTAATACTGGAGTGCCATTCTCGATTAAGAAAATTTTATCCATAGATAATATAAGAAATAATACTATAAAATATTTTATCTAATTACAAATGCAGGATTTGTCTTTGTTCATAATAAAGTTATACGTTCAAAATGTATGTTTCAACTCTAAAATAATAGCCAAATGGGCTTTATAGGTCTCTACCTTCCCATCTGTGCTACTCTAATCCTTTTGAAAATTCATTTGCACCCAATGGATTTTATCCCTTCAGGTGAATCAACTAGTGTCCACACAATATTGATCTTTATGAACTTTAATTTGGATTTAATGGCTCCAAGCCACTTCTTAGAGTTAAACCTCTACATTGCATCTTTATAGGTGATCGAATTCTTGTTGTTCTCATCAAGCTCAATAGGATCGCCATCTTGAACCAAGATCTAAAGTATCTATCTAGCCAATGCGGTACTTCACCAGATCTCCTTAAAGGTGCCACTTTAATGGGCTCCAGATTTGATCTGAACAAATCTAGTTCTGTAGGTTTACTAGATTATGTCGGTTCATTTTCTACTAGTCAAACTTTTCTAAGTTCAACTTGATAGGCATCAGTTCCTTCTCTAAGGAAGTTCTTTCCAAAAGAAATGCCCTACTGCTGATGAACATCTTATGTCTTTCAGCATGATAGAATTAATAATCCTTAAACACCTATTGGATCAGGATCTAAGTTTATCTATGTGCAAACCTATGACATAGGCCAATCAACCCCAAATTCAAAGATGAGGGAGTCTAGGTCTACGCCCAATCCATATCCCATATAGTCTTTATAATAGATTTACTCGATGTAAATTTTTAGAATAAAATAAATAGTCATAAGAGCACAACCCTAAAATAGGTAGATTAGTGAACCCTATTATGGATTGAACCATGTCTAACAAAGTTTAATTTTTTCTTTCCGATATACTATGTTCCAAAAAGGAGTCCAGTGAGAGAGAATCCTATTCTCTTCTAAATATGTCATAAACTTACTGGATAAGTATTCGTCTCTTCAATCTGATCGAAGAGTTCCAATACTATTTTTAGTTTATTTTTCTATTTCATTACAAAATTATTTAAACATTTTAAATAATTCAAGATAGATGCACCCATACCCAGGTAGATCATCTATAATGAAATATTAATATCTTCCTCTGGCACTTGAGTTCATAGGTCCACATACATCAATATGTATGAGACTTAGAATTTTATCGGCTCCTTCATCTTTTCCTGTAAAATGTGACTTTATCATCTTTTTAAGAAGACAAGATTCATAGGTTATCAATGATTTATAATCATTAATGTCGAGATTTTCCTCTCAAGCTAACCTATTTATCTTGTTCTTATCAAGATGACTAAGCCTATAATGCCAAAGATAGACATCCATGACATAATCTAACTTGGGTATTAATTAAATGTGTACATTATACTTAACATGCTATATTAATGTTAAATATCATTTTTTTATTATCCATGTATTATTGTAACATTATTCATAATAACATCACAACAACCCCTTTATAAATAAATAATGATCATCTTTAGTCAAAAGGCCAATAAAGATCACATTCATTATAAATAATGGATAATAGTGACAGTCACTCTAAATGACAAATTTTGAAAATATGCTCGACATTTCCTAAAGCTAGGTGATAAGAATGCGATGTTGTTGTTAAGACACCATATTTATTAATTTAATCTAACTTCTTAAAATAATTAAAAATACGTAGATAGCAGTGAGTCGGGTCAAATCCATAGGAAAGGTAGTATTTTAGTTTTGAAATCTTTGATTTCTAAAAAAAAAAGAAAAAAAAAGAGTTTTAAGATCAAAAGTGAAGTCAGAAAATAAAAAATAAAAATTAAAAGATGTAAAAATTTAAACTTGATACTAAGATCTACTAGTTAGATCTTAGCATCTACTTGTAATAAAATAAAAAGTAATAATTAAAGTATAAAAATTAAATTACAATAAAAGTAAAGAGCATGAAATTAAAAAGCATAAAAATAAATATTACATTAATTAAAAGATTCATAATTTAAATACATAAAAAAATAAATAAATAAAATAGGCTAATATCTGATCTTGGATCGGCATTGGCAGAAAAATGGTGTAGAAGCCCAGCTCTTCTTCTCGGCATCCATTGCTTTGAAGTAGCCTCTAATCCAAAGTCTGGCTCTACCCTATACTAAAGCTTCATTTTGATTGAAGATTCTAAATTCTGAAAGCTTGGAATCTTATTTATAGAGCTAGGAGGAGTAGAGGATTTTCTTCTAGGCAGCCTTTTTAATCATCAAAATAGGAAGAAATTTGAGTAAAATTTAGATTAAAACAGCTTTAAGATGAATTTGGTGAAGTCTAGTGAAATCTAGCCATTCAATAGAAATCCAACGGACCAAAAATCATCAAAATAGAATGTGTATTGATCCAAATTAGGTCGGATTAAATTCTGACCATTGATCGTGCGTTGATAGAGAAAATCTGATCGCTGATTGTGCGTTAGGAGTCCTGATCACCATCGGGAGCATTCTAGACCATTGAATCTGAGTCAGATGTGAGCGCTATCATCCGATAGTGATCTGCATAAAGTTTAAAGTAGGAAATTTCCTCCACTATTCGATCTTGACCGCAATCAATCGGATCCATCCAATTGTGCCTTTACTGTTTCCATAGACCGCATGGATCGACTGCACCACACACTGCAATGAATCAGCACCTCCTGTTATCGAGTGAAAAGTTCAAAATGCCCTATGAGCCATGATAGATAGATTTTCTATAAATCCTTTAAGGGTTTAGGTCCACCACGTGTCGCTCCATGATTTGTCAGTTTCTGTTGAGCTGGCGATCCACGCTTGGATCGTGGATCGATTGACGGCTTCCACGGCTGAGTCTGCTTATGTGGCTGGCTTAGCACGCTGGCTTTGTCATCTTGGCTCGACGCATTTGGACACGTCGGTTTATATGGCACGGCGGCTTGAGCTAGTTGAGCCGTATGTTATTTTACGTCTAATTTTTATTTATGTTATTTCTTTAGAAATTCATATCTTCTCTATTTTAGCTTTATTTTGCTCGAAACTTATTTTATTATGATCAAAAAAATAATCTCTTTCCATTGATAATAAAATTTATTTTTTTATTTTGATTATTTTTTAAATTAATTTTTTAATAAAAATATGAATTTCTTAAAAATATGTATCAATTAATTATTAATTCTTAAAAATTAATATGAATTAATTGATAAATTAATACTTTTATTGGTTAATTTATAGTACTTATCACACCCCCCAACTTAAGTTTTAAATATAGTTTCAAATTTAGTTTTAAATACCTTTTAACTTTAGAGTTTCAAATTTTACCTAAGCAGTTTTCAAAATGAACCATTTATATTCAGTAGAGTATAAGTGAGGTATGTCATTGGGGTGTTAATACTTATCAATAGAAAAATTAAGTAAAGAATATTAAATTTTTTTGAATTTTTTCTAAATTATCCCATCTTTATCTCTGATTTATGTAAACTTTCATATAGGCAAGTGTATTGCTACCTCTGCCCTTTATTTATTAATTTTTATTTTTACATTGTCCACTTTTTGATGTGAATATCATTGCTTACTTAGACAACGAGACCCGATTACTCGATAAAAAATTAATATTTTTTTTAATGTTGTACCACTATTGAGTGTCTTAACCTCTTAAAATTTTTATTTGATCCATATAGTGAGTCTTGGGCCAATGACTCCCAAACCAGTTGGCTTTAGGGCACTAGGTATAGAATATGCCTCGAGATTACTAACTCAAATTAAACATGCTACGAGTTAAGACTAGCTTTATAATGAGCTTTTTTGCCCTTTCCACCTTTTGATGCGAAACTCAATGCTTGCTTAGGCAAAGAGATTTGATTACTCGATGAGAAGTACTTAAAAATTATTTTATTTTAATTTTTTTATATGAAGAAATGTATAGTTATCCTACACAAGCCCATAAAAAGTAAACTTTTCTTTAATGCTAGTAGAAAAAATTAGAAATACTCAAAGAAAAAACTTTTTATGTTCTAGACTTAACTCTTTATTGGATTTTTTTTAATCCTTGATCCCTCAATATCTCATAGATTCTCTGCTTTGTGCATCAATTTTCTTTTAAAAATGCTTAGTTTAATTCAATTCTTAAGCATAATCAGGTGTCTAAATACTAAATACTAACTTTTTTTAGGACTTAAAATTTTAAAATTTTTATTTTTCTCCCCTCCAACTTAATCAATATTGTCCTCAATGGAGAAAAAAAAATAAAGGGTATAATAAAGAATATGAAAGAATACACCTGACTCAGTATATTTTTGGTTCAGTACATGCTTTTAAGAATTTGGGCTCTTCCTCCAACTTATTCAACATGTCTTAAAAAGAAAATAAACTAAAAAGATAAATTAGATAAAAAAAACTAAATATTGGGTTGCCTCCCAACAAGCGCTAAGTTTTTCCTCTTCAGCCAGACACAATGCAGCTTACTATCCTATGTCAAATATTGGATTGATAAATTTTAATGATTTTGTATTGTCAATCTCAGAAAGTTGATTTATAATTCCATTATTGATATAATCGTTGTTAATTTTAGGGACATAATTTATGACCCCATTCTTAGACCATGTTTATTAAGAATTTCTCCTATTTGTTCTTCTAAAATACTCATGAATGAAATTTTTTAATTAGGAGTTAAGTTTAATGCACTAGGTACTGGAAGGGTGTCTAAAGATAGATTTAATTCTGGAGGTAAATTAATATGATCTTGCTTAAACAACTTCATTGATATTTCATTACATGCCTCTTGATTTTCGTAAGAAGAACCGGCTTCTAGGGTTGAAGGAAATAGGACATTAGGTTTATAAGTCTCGGATAAATCATCTATTCTCTTTTTTCCTATGTCTATCTTGTTTAAACAGGAACCAGCATCAGTACTAGTTCCGAGCTTAGATTCTTCTATGTGGTTAGTCTTAGAACTAACCTATTCTTCTAAATTTTTATTTTGACTAGCATCAATACTAGCTTCTCCTACTTGATCTTGGTATGGGTCCATAAGAATTCTATAGCTTTTAAGTTTAGAAATTACTTTGGCATTCTCAAATTGGGGATTCTTAAGTGAGACATTAAATTGATAACTTGGTCCAGATGGTTGGTGGACATTAGGTGGGTTATTTAAAATTGGTAGGCTCGATAGTTGATCTAGTTCTCTCCTCATGTTAGACTCAACTAATTATCTTGTTTGAGCTTCTAGCTTGGCGATAGATTATTGTTGAGTCAAGATCGATTGTTATTGATTCAGAATTAATTATTGAAGTTGGTTAAATCTATCATCAACTAGATTAGTCTATTGAGGAGGTGGGTATGATAGCTGATTATTATATGATGGCTGGGTAAACTGACTAGGTTGACCATTATTATAGGCATAGTTTTGGTATTAGAGCCTATTTTGATAGTTTTGGATAGGTGAAATTTGGATCTGAGCCTGAGTCTATTGGGATGTCCAAGAAAAATTAGAGTAGTTACTCCAATGTCGATTATATGAATTTGAAAGAAGATTATAAACTGGCTTGGAGTAGCCTTGAGTAGTTTGGACTTGTTTTTGGATAAAAGATGAAAATTGTGCAGCCATAGGACATTCATTCACATGATGGGTTGGGCTAGCACAGATTGAATAAATTTTTTGATAATTAAAAGGTGATGTAAATTATACGGGAGATTGTTCACCTGGGTTTAGGAATTGATCTAGTTTTTAGGAAAAAAAGATTGATTTTATCTAATTTTTGAGCTAATTGATTCAAGTCAGCCTTAGAACTAGAGTCTGGATCATAATGTTAGATATATGTGCCCTAGAAGCCAGAATTGGTTGATACTTGTAATACACTTCTAGGGGCAAAATTATAATTTTAACTATCATATTAAAATGGATTATTTTCTATCACATATGTGTATTTAGTATCTATGATACATCCTTTGAGTTAATGGTAAATGATAATTCATATTTTCAAGAGTTGAAAATTTAAGACATGAATAATCATTATTAACTCATAAAATGCTCCCGACCATAGGATCATCACGAAGATGGTGATTGATCCAGAAGGTTGGTGTACAATCGCTTCTCTTTAGTAGATGAGTCTGGAGTCTACAGTGTGGAGACATCGGAGCGAGAGTATAGGTACTCGTTAGAGAACGAGGGCACTGAGCGTGACCACCTCGAGTAGTCATTAGAAAGTCTACCTTCTCATCGATGACTAACTCGATGCTACAGTGGTGTGTCTGGTTCTTTGACCTGAGGTGCATCGGTAGTTCACCTTGAGGGTGTTATAGTTTGACTATACCATTACTCAGTCTCCTAGCCATATGGAACCCTGAGGTGTATGTTGGCTATAGCATGTTCATTGTAGGAACTGGATAGCATCAAGATGGAATCTATCTACCTCGGTGGTAGAGGAGCAGCCCTATGATGATCATGAGAATCAAGTCCAGAAGTCCATGGCCATGGTAGAGTGAAATAATAGAAAGAGTTTCTATTTAGGTTTTCACATTGGACTTGAATCGAATGGTTACATCATATGACAGAGACTAGGGTTTGACGAGTTCACCTTAACCCTAATCTGATCGGGGCTCAAGATAGAAGAACTTAATCACACAAGTAGCTGCACCAAGAGGTTCGCATTCAGCTCTGATGGGTTGCCACCATATACTGCTAGGTGTCACTGATGGATTTTGGGAGCAATTAGAATGATTTAGATGATCGATCATTCTAGCTGTTCGAATCAGAAGAGTTCTGATCCATCGAAAGGAGTTTCGATGATGTCGATGATAGAGATCATGACATATCCCATTACCATACAGAACTGAACCTAACTGGATCACACAAACAAGGGTTTGAATCTGATGATCATCAATTGAACTGATCTAGTTCAATTGATCTGAATGAGATTCAATTAGGTTCAAGAAAATCGTGCTAGCACTCGATTAAACCTGATGTTCTTTTGCTATCACAAATAAGTTGTCCTAACTGAGCCAAAGGAGTTTGTGCTCAATCAGAGGCCTTCATATGGTCTGACTGGAGGTTGTCCAAGTCAGAAAAAGGTTGTCTTATTTTGTAAGAGATTATCTACCATTTTTGGTCACCTGTCATTTCTCGTCCTTTGACTTTGGTCAAAAGTCTACCTTTGACTGGTCAAATGTTGACCATTGACACTTTGACTTGTGTCCACGTGTCACGCACCTATTGTAGAGCTGGTGGGGGCCTGTCTGCCTACTAGAACTTGGCAAGGAAGAGGGTGCATGCCACCCTTGGTGTGTGCCCAAGTTGGAGGCGCCCAGGAGTCCTTGTTAGATAGGGACTCCATCTCCTTTTTAGATTCCGATTAGAGTTCTCCTAAGAACCAACTTTGACTGGTCATAGGCACCCTCTAAGGAGGAATCTAGGAGACTCTATTCCTATCAATCAGATTTAAATCTAATTTCATAAAGGGTTGTGATTGGTTGGGAAAAAGAGAAGTTGGATCACAGACAGTCTATAAATAAGACCCTGCACCCAACTCAGATTATATGATTGGAGAATTGAAATCCCATGCCCCAAGGCTGTCTCTCCCCTCTTCCTCCATGCCGAACCCACCTTCTCCCTCTCCTCTCCACGTCCAAAGTATTTGGATTCTTGGTTGGTGTGATCCAGATCAAAGAAAGACGACTGAAAGCTATAAGGCTGCACTACTGCATAGGATAACTGCTGATCTTCGAAAAGAGTTTTGAAGATCCTTCAGATCAGATCCAGATCTAATTTTTGGAGATGTGATAGAGAAGAAGAGGATCTCCAAATTCAGCCTGAGTGGATACCGATGGAGGCCAGGCACTTGCGTGGCTTGATCCAGAACTTTCCACTGCTTATAGGATCATCAATGGATAATAGGATTACCTAATTCAAGGTAAATTAAATCTGATTTAATTTATCTAATTTTATTTTAATCTTTAAAATAATAATAATTAGATTTAAAATATCTTAGATTTGATCTGGATCAAAGAAAAAAATTTTTGAAATATATATCTTGATCTGATCAGATCTGAACAAATCTGGTTCGGAAAATCAGGATTTTCCTTCAACTGATATCAGAGCCAAGGTTCTAAAAGTATTTAGATCTGATTTTAAATTTATTTTAATTAAAAAATAAGTGATTTTAGATGTCACATGAGATGTGATCAGATTTAAAATTAGAAAAAATTAAAATTAAATGATTTGGATCTAAGATTAGAAAATATGCATGACTAGTTCTAAAATAGAATAGTTCTATAGAATAGTCTTGTATGTTTTCAATTTAATTTGATTAAATCATATTTTAGATCAATTTATTTACTATTTTTTGATATTATAATAGTTATAATAACATCTAAAAAATAAAAAATAAAATTATTTAATTTTTAAATATCATATGAGATATGATTGATGCATGTCTAGACTAGTTGTAAAATAGTTCTACATAATTATTTAGATTAGAATTTATTTTGATTAGATCAATTTAAATATAATTTTTTAAATTATTATGAGATAATTTAGATCTGAAAATATGCATGATTCGATACATGAGATGTATGCAAAATATGCCATGATTAGATCTAATTTATATATGAGATATATAATATAGATCTAAAACTGTTTTGTAGTATTGCATGTTCCTGATTAAGGCATTCCTCTTGGATGTCCGATCATAAGAATGAAGAAGGGTTTAAAGGCCCTCTCTTTTCAGTCGATGGGATGTTCTTATGATGTGTAGGGGTGCTGTGCGTTCGTCCTTAATCAGAAACCCAAAACTTACTTTCTGCAAAATCTTAGATCCTGAAATCTTAGGATTTATTGTGCATCTTTTATTTATGAACCCTATTTAATTAAAAATTAAGATTATAGAATATTAATTAGATCTAAAATTGAGAATTTTAGATCTAAGACATATTCATAATACTGGATTCGGGCTTGGGTAGCTCAATTAGGTCTAAGCGGTTGACCAAATCGAATCAAGAGTTGGTTAGAGGGGATCAACAATGCTTAAATTGACCAGCCTAATAGGATTAAGTCTGGGTCAAGATCGAGTCACGATCAAGCAAGACCTAATTAGGCACAGAGGTTAGAGTCTGGATTGTAGGCTAACCCAATTGGTTCTGACTCGATAATTTGGTGTCTAAGGTAAGTTTGGCACATACGATCGACTGATTTTTAATTGGAAGCTACTCGACTTGAATGCATTCTTGTATGAGCTAATGGCATATTCCTTCCATTGGTCTCACTTACCTGGCCATATCTGTTGACACGGTTCTGATCTGAGGTGGTCAATAATCCAAGCTAACCCATACCACTAGGTTAGTCATAATTGTTATGACTATGATAAGTCTAGTTTAATGAGACCTGAATCAATTCTTCCGAAGAAAAGATTAAGTCTGAGGTCTTCCACCATTGAAGATGTGCAGGCCCTTCCCAGGGTTGATTGTTCTCGGTTGGATATAGTGGCTCAGTTGCACCGGGAAGATGCAACCATGTCTATTAGGCATTGGATGCTATGGGCTGGAGGATGAGTTGGGCTCAATATTTTGGATACGGTGAGAGACTCAATTAGGAATCTAGTCTGTGCAAATGGTGGGTCTGACTTAACTAAGAAGTGGATCAATATTCCAGATACGGTGAGATTCATGAATTAGAGACCAAGTTTGGGTGCACCATGATTAGAGAATCATTGAACAAGAGTTGTTCACTCATTGGCTAACCCATCACCAATAACTATTAGGTGAGGTGATGAGTCAGTTGGTGAGACCGCACCATCCACTAGAAATCATTAATCATGGAGATTTTCGCATCTTTACAAAGAAAGTGTAGGGATCCGAGAAAATAGTGGAAGCTAATTTATTTAAAAATAAAATCCCTAAATAAATTGGTCAAGTCATAATTACAGTATCTAACTAGAATCTTTGACTCTCTATAGGAAAATGTCTGCCCTACTTATCTGGCCACCCTGAAGAACAAGAAGGAAGGTCCTTCTGAAGGTATGCTCGTTATTGAGTCTAACCTTATGATTTCTTCTGCATCTAGTTGGGTGCTTGACTCTGGTTCTAGTGCTCATCTGTGCACTTCCATGCAGGGTCTTGAGGATAGCAGGAGGCTGAGGGATGGAGACATGATCCTACGTGTCGGTAATGGAGCAAGAGTTGCTACAGTAGCCGTGAGAACATACCCTCTTCGATTACCATCTGGTTTAGACTTAGTTTTGAAAGACTGTTATTATGTGCCTGCAGCTAGCAGAAATTTGATTTCTGTTTCATGCTTAGCACAAGAAGGCTATGTGATTACCTTCTTTAAGGACCATTGTAACATTGTTTATGAAAGAAATAAAATTGCAAATGGTTTCCTTATTAATGGTCTTTATCAGCTACATATTGATGTACCTGTTCTAACTGTCGAGCAAAACGTGAATGCCAAACGACCTAGGGATAGTCCAAATGATAGGTATCTATGGCACCTAAGATTAGGTCATATAGCAGAAGATATGATCAACAAATTGGAGAAAAATGGGCTATTGAGTCCATTGACTTCCGAGTCATATCCAACTTACGAATCTTGTCTCCAAGGCAAAATGACCAAACTTTCTTTTGTTGGACATGGGGAAAGGGCCACAGATCTTCTTGCCCTAGTACATACTAATGTGTGCGGCCCATTTGATGTGCTGGCTAGAGGCAATTTTGTCTACTTCATTACCTTTACCGATATCTGTCTAGGTATGGGTATGTGTATCTTATGAGACACAAGTCTGAAGCTTTCGAAAAGTTCAAAAAATTCAGACATGAAGTAGAAAAACAAACTGAAAAATCCATTAAGATTTTTCGATCAGATCGAGGAGGTGAATACCTTAGCCAAAAATTCCTAGACTATCTCAAGAAAAATGGCATAGTCTCTCAATGGACTCCACCAGGAACACCTCAACTCAATGGAATTTCAGAATGGAGAAATCGGATCCTATTGGATATGGTTCGATCCATGATAACCTTCACAGACCTTCCTGATTTTTTTTGGGGATATTCATTGTTAACTTCAATTTATCTACTGAATAGGTTTCCCTTTAAGACCGTTCCTACCACATCGTATGAGATATGGAATGGTAAGAAACCAAGTCTTATGTTAGATATATGTGCCCTAGAAGCCAGAATTGGCTGACACTTGTAATACACTTCTAGGGGCAAAATTGTAATTTTGACTATAATTAATGAAATGGGTTATTTTCTATCACACATGTGTATTGTGTCTGTGATACATCCTTTGAGTTAATGGTAATGATAATTCATATTTTCAAGAGTTGAAAATTTAAGACATGAATAATCATTATTAACTCATAAACAGCTCCCGACCATAGGATCATCACGAGGATGGTGATTGATCCGGAAGGTTGGTGTACGATCGCTTCTCTTTAGTAGATGAGTCTTGAGTCTACGGTGTGGAGACACCGGAGCGAGAGTACAGGTACTCGTTAGAGAACGAGGGCACTGAGCGTGACCACCTCGAGTAGTCATTAGGAAGTCTACCTTCTCGTCAATGACTGACTCGATGCTGCAGTAGTGTGTCTGGTTCTTTGACCTGAGATGCATCGGCAGTTCACCTTGAGGGTGTTATAGTTTGACTACACCATTACTCGGTCTCCTAGCCATATGGAACCCTGAGGTGTATGTTGGCTATGACATGTTCATTGTAGGAACTGGATTGCATCAAGATGGGATCTATCTACCTCGGTGGTAGAGGAGTAGCCCTATGATGATCATGAGAATCAAGTCCTGAAGCCCATGGCCATGGCAGAGTGAAATAATAGAAAGAGTTTCTATTTAGATTTTCACATTGGACTCGAATCGAATGATTACATCATATGACAGAGACTAGGGTTTGACGAGTTCACCTTAACCCTAATCTGATCGGGGCTCAAGATAGAAGAACTGAATCACACAGGTAGCTGCACCAAGAGGTTCACATTCAGCTCTGATGGGTTGCCACCATATACTGCTAGGTGTCACTGGTGGATTTTGGGAGCAATTAGAATGATTTAGATGATCGATCATTCTAGCTGTTCGAATCAGAAGAGTTCTGATCCATCGAAAGGAGTTTCGATGATGTCTATGATAGAGATCATGACATATCCCATTACCATACAGAACTGAACCTAACTGGGTCACACAAACAAGGGTTTGAATCTGGTGATCATCAATTGAACTGATCTAGTTCAATTGATCTGAATGAGATTCAATTAGGTTCAAGGAAATCGTGCTAGCACTCGATTGAACCTAACGTTCTTCTTTTACTATCATAAATAAGTTGTCCTGACTGAGCCAAAGGAGTTTGTGCTCAATCAGAGGCCTTCATATGGTCTGACTGGAGGTTGTCCAAGTCAGAATAGGTTGTCTTATTTGTAAGACATTACCTGCCATTTTTGGTCACCTGCCATTTCTTGTTCTTTGACTTTGGTCAAAAGTCTACCTTTGACTGGTCAAACATGTTGACCATTCACCCTTTGACTTTTGACCACATGTCATGCACCTATTGGAGAGCTGGTGGGGGCCTGTCCCCCTGCCAGAACCTGGCAAGGAGAAGGGCGCACGCCAAGGGTGGCGTGAGCCCAAGTAGGAGGCGCCTAGGAGTCCTTGTTGGACAAGGACTCCACCTCCCTTTTGGATTCCAATCAGAGTTCTACTAAGAATCCAGTTTGACTGGTCTTAGGCACCCTCTAAGGAGGAATCCAGGGGTCTCTATTCCAACCAATCAGATTTAGATCTGATTTCACAAAGGGTTGTGATTGGTTGAGAGGAAGAGGAGTTGGATCACAAGAGGTCTATAAATAAGACCCTGCGCCCAACCCTAATTCCAAGTGAAAGTGAATGCTATTAGATACGCCCCAAGGCTGCCTCTCCCCTCCTTCTCCACGCCATAGCTTCTTCTCCCCTTGCTCTCCACGTCCAAAAGTGTTTTGGATTTAGGTTGGTGCGATTCAGATCAAGGAAAGGCGATCAAAAGCAAGAAGGCTGCGCTGCTGCAAAAGGACGACTGCAGATCTTCAAAAGAGTTTTGAAGATCCTCCAGATCAGATCCAGATCTGATTTTTGGAGGTGTGATAGAGAAGAAGAGGATCTCCAGATCCAACCCGAGTGGATACCGGTAGAGGCCAGGCGCTTGCGTGGCTAAGATCCAGAACCTTCCGCTGCAATCAGGATCATCTACAGGGTAATAGGATTACCCAAATCAGGTAAATTGAAATTTGATTTAATTTATCTTGTTTTATTTTATTTATTAAAATAATAAGAATCAGATCTAAAATATATCAAGATCTGATTGAGATCAAGAGAAAATTTTGAAATATATCTCTTGATCTAATCAGATCTGGACGAACCTGGACCGGGAAATCAGGATTTTCCTTCAACTGGTATCAGAGCCATGGTTCTAAAATTGTTTAGATCTGATTTTAATTTTATTTTAATTAGAAAATAAAGTGATTTCAGATGTCACATGAGATGTGATCAGATCTGAAATCAAAAAAATTAAAATTAAATGATTTGGATCTAAGAACATGAAGATATGCATGACTAGTTCTAGAATAGAATAGTTCTATAGAATAGTTTTGCATGTCTTTGATTTAATCTGATTAAATCATATTTTAGATCTTCTTATTTACTATTTTTGATATTATAAGTGTTATAATAACATCTGATAAACAGCAAATAAAAATTATTTAATTTTAAATATCATATGAGATATGATAGATGCATGACTAGACTAGTTGTAGAATAGTTCTACATAATTGTCTAGATTAGAATTTATTTTGATTAGATCAATTTAAATCTAATTTTTTAGATTATTATGAGATAATTTAGATCTGAAAACATGCATGATTTGATACATGAGATGTATGCAAAATATGCCTTGATTAGATCTAAATTTGTATATGAGATATATGATATAGATCTATAACTGTTTTGTAGTATTTACATGTTCCTGATTAAGGCGTTCCTCTTGGCCGTCCGGTCATAAGAATGAAGAAGGGTTTAAAGGCCCTCTCTTCCCATTCGATGGGGTGTTCTTATGATGTGTAGGGGTGCTGCGTGTTCGTCCTTAATCAGAAACCCAAAACTTACTTTCTGCAAAACCCTAGATCCTGAAACCCTAGGATTTATTGTGCATATTTTGTTTATGAACCCAACTTAATTAAGAATTAAGTTTATGGAATATTAATTAGGTCTAAAATTGAGAATTTCAGATCTAAGACATATTCATAATACTGGGTTCGGGCTTGGGTAGCTCAATTAGGTCTAAGCGGTTGATCAAACCGAATCAAGAGTTGGTTAGATGGGATCAACAATGCTTAAATTGACCAGCCTAATAGGATTAAGTCTGGGTCAAGATCGAGTCACGATCAAGCAAGACCTAATTAGGCTCAGAGGTTAGAGTCTGGATTGTAGGCTAACCCAATTGGTTCTGACTCAACAATTTGGTGTCTAAGGTAAGTTTGGCACATACGACCGACTGGTTTTTAATTGGAAGCTACTCGACCTGAATGCGTTCTTGTACGAGTTAATGGCATATTCCTTCCACCGGTCTCACTTACCTGGCCATATCTGTTGACACGGTTCTGATCTGAGGTGGTCAATAATCCGAGCTAACCCATGCCACTAGGTTAGTCATAATTGTTATGACTAAGCCAAGTCTAGTTTAATGAGACCTGAATCAATTCTCCCTAAGAAAAGATTAAGTCCGAGGTCTTCCACCATTGTAGATGTGCGGGCCCTTCCCGGGGTTGATTGTTCTCGGCTGGATACAGTGGCTCAGTTGCACCGGGAAGACGCAACCATGTCTATTAGGCATTGGATGCTATGGGCTGGAGGATGAGTTGGGCTCAATATTTTGGATACGGTGAGAGACTCAATTAGGAACCCAGTCTATGCAAATGGTGGGTCTGACTTAACTAAGGAGTGGATCAATATTCCGGATACGGTGAGATTCATGAATTAGAGACCAAGTTTGGGTGCACCATGATTAGAGAATCATTGAACAAGAGTTGTTCACTCATTGGCTAACCCATCACCAATAACTGTTAGGTGAGGTGATGAGTCAGTTGGTGAGACCGCACCACCCACTAGAAATCATCAATCATGGAGATTTTCGCATCTCTACAGAGGGAGTGTAGGGATCCGAGAAAATAGTGGGAGCTAATTTGTTTAAAAATAAAATCCCTAAACAAATTGGTCAAGTCAAAATTACAGTATCTAACTAGAATCTTTGACTCTCTACAGGAAAATGTCTGCGTCCAACCCATTGGCACGTATCCTAGGACACACATAGACTGACTGGACCCAATTATAAAGATTGGCTCAGGAACTACAAAATTAGTTTTGGGTTCCAGAGAAGTTAACACCATGTTTTGGACCAGGACCCTCCCACCTTACCAGCTCCGTCCATCCACTTGAACAGAGAGCGTCTCTGGAAAAATGGATTGACGAAGATAATAAGGCCAGATACTTACATGTTGGGCTCGATGTCTGATGAGCTCCAGCGCCAACATGAAGATATCGGGACTGCTCGCCAAATGTTGGCTCACCTGCAGGAGATGTTTGGTGAACAGAGTCGCGCAGCCAAATATCAAGTCACGAAAATGACTTTTTAAGGCTAAGATGCGTGATGGGCAGTCAGTCCAAGATCACTGTCTGACAATGATCAAGGACATGGAAGAGCTTGAGAAGCTCGGTGTGAAGTTGGACTTGGATCTGCAGAATGATATTATTCTGCAATCCTTGACTGATGCATATGGGCAATTCATCATGAATTACCACATGCATAAACTTCAAAATTCCTTGGCCGAGTTGAATGAATATGCTGGTTACCGCTGAGCTTTCTATGAAAGGTTCTAAAGGCTCAGTTCTTGCTATGGAACGGACTTCTTCCAAAAGAAAGTCTTATGGAAAGAAAAAGAAGTCTGTGAAAAAGCAAAAGGTAGAAGGATCAAAGAAGAAGAAGGCAGAACCGAAGAAAAAGGTCGATGGCAAAGGAAAGTGTTTCCATTGCAACAGCGACGGCCATTGGAAGCGGAACTGCCCTACTTACCTGGCCACCCTAAAGAACAAGAAGGAAGGTCCTTCTGGAGGTATGCTCGTTATTGAGTCTAACCTTACGGTTTCTTCTGCATCCAGTTGGGTGCTTGACTCTGGTTCTAGTGCTCATCTGTGCACTTCTATGCAGGGTCTTGAGGATAGCAGGAGGCTGAGGGATGGAGACATGATCCTACGCATCGGTAATGGAGCAAGAGTTGCTGCAGTAGCCGTGGGAACATACCCTCTGCGATTACCATCTGGTTTAGACTTAGTTTTAAAAGACTGTTATTATGTGCCTGCAGCTAGCAGGAATTTGATTTCTGTTTCATGCTTAGCACAAGAAGGTTATGTGATCACCTTCTTTAAGGACCATTGTAACATTCTTTATGAAAGAAATAAAATTGCAAATGGTTTCCTTGTTAATGGTCTTTATCAGTTGCATATTGATGTACCTGTTTTAACTATCGAGCAAAACGTGAATGCCAAACGACCTAGGGATAGTCCAAACGACAGATATCTATGGCACCTGAGATTAGGTCATATAGCAGAAGATAGGATTAACAAATTGGAGAAAAATGGGCTATTGAGTCCATTGACTTTTGAGTCATATCCAACTTGTGAATCTTGTCTTCAAGGCAAAATGACTAAACTCCCTTTTGTTGGACATGGGGAGAGGGCCACAGATCTTCCTTGCCCTAGGCACTTGTGTGATTAAGTTCTTCTATCTTGACCCAAATAGATTAGGATTAAGTGAACTCGTCAAACCCTAGTCTCTATCATATGATGTAACCATTCGATTCAAGTTCTATGTAAAACCTAAATAGAAACTCCTTTCTATTATTTACTCTCTCCATGGCCATGGACTTCTAGACTTGATTCTCATCGATCATCATAGGGCCTGCTTCTACCAAGGTAGATAGATTCCATCTTGATGCTATCCAGTTCCTACAATGAACATGCTATAGCAAACCATATACCTCAGGTTCCATATGGCTAGGAGATCGAGTAATGGTGTGTTCAACTATACCCTCCAAGGTGAATTGTCGATGCAACTCAGGTCAAAGAATCAGACACACCACTACAGCATCGAGTCAGTCACGACGAAAAGGTAGACTTCCTAATGACTACTCAGATGGTCAGCTCATGCCCTCGTTCTCTAACGAGTACCTGTACTCTCACTTCGGTGTCTCCACACATAGACTTCAAGACTCATGTACTAAAGAGAAGTGATTGTACACCAAACCTTTCGGATCAATCACGCAATCCTCATGATGAACCTTGGTCGGGAGCATTTTATGAGTTAATTAATGATTATTCATGTCTTAAATTTTCAACTCTTGAAAATATGAATTATCATTTTTATCATTAACTCAAAGGAATGTACACAGACACTAAATACACATATATGATAGAAATAACCAATTTTATTGATTATAGTCAAAATTACAATTTTGTCTCCTAGAAGTGTTTTCAAGTGTTCAAGCCAATTTTGGCTTCTAGGGCACATTATCTAACAATCTTCACTTCTTAAAGCCAATTGGCTCCAAAGTCTAAGTCCCAATCTTCTTAGGTGGGCTTCGATCTCCTAGCCCATCGGCTTTGTAAGTGGGTCTTGCGCACTTCTTTGTGGAGTTGACTCTCTTGACTCGACATAAACCTTCTCGAGGTAATTGGCGGATGAGGTGGTATGCCGTTCAATGTGCTTGGATTTATGGTGAGACCTTGGCTCCTTGCAAGGGCTATGGGCCATTATTATCGCAGTATAGAGGAAATGGCATCTGATGGCCATTACTCAATTTCTACAGCAACTTCTTATACCAAAATGCTTCCTTCATAGCCTCTGATGCAGCGATATATTCTGCTTCCAGGTGGAAATTACTATCACAGTTTACTTGAAACTCTTCCTAGCTGACGGCACACCATTGCACAAAACAGACTTTCAGATAATCGACTTTCGATCATCTATATCAGACATGATCTGAGTCTATGTATCCCTGGATTTTGGAGTTCTCTGTTACAAGGACCACATCATAATCCTTAGTTCTTCTCAAGCACTTAAGATACATTTCACAGATCCAGTGTTCTTCAATCTGAATTTTGCCTGATATCTACTTGTGACACTCACAGCATCGCTATATCAGGTCGTGCAATAGGCATGGCATACATGAGGCTCCCTATTGTAGAAGCATAAGGGATCTTGCTCATGCATTTATTTCCTTCAGGTGTGCTAGGGCACATTTTATGGAAAGATGAATACCATGTCTGAAAGGGTATTAATCCCCTCTTAGAGTTTTCCATACTAAACCTCTTTAGTACTTTTCTATGTACATTTCTGTGAAAGTCCTGCATCCTATTCGGTCTATCCCTATAGACTTAAATTCTAAATAAGATGCTTCCTTA
Organism: Cocos nucifera; assembly: GCA_006176705.1. Classification (NCBI taxonomy): domain Eukaryota; kingdom Viridiplantae; phylum Streptophyta; class Magnoliopsida; order Arecales; family Arecaceae; genus Cocos; species Cocos nucifera. The sequence goes on from QRFJ01003032.1 coordinate 232,488, forward strand.
GGTCTTTCATGGAGAATCCTTGGACAACCTATTTAGACTATTGTCATCATGGAATATCATGCCAATAAGGAAGATGTTCATTCACGTACAATAACGAGGAAGACACAAGCGCTCCCACTGACCTTTTTTGAAGATACCACCGGTTCCTCTTCATTTTTGATGAAACCAAATATTTTTGATCACATCATTAAAACGAGTATTCTAGCTCGAGATGCTTGGCTTAAGTCCATATTGGATTTTGCAGTTTGCAAATCTTGTGATCAGTTCACTAGGATGTGAACCTAGCTTGTTATTTCTATATAGATATCTTCCTAGATTCCATTAGAACGCCATTTCACCTCATTTGCATATTTATAATCGAAATAGGCTACAATGCAAACAATAGCAGATGAATTTTAGCAGTAGCCACTGGGAAAGGTATTTTGATAGTCAATGCCTTCGCATTGACTATAACCTTTTTGCCACTAGTCTTGCCTTGAATGTCTCCCAATTCCCATCTGCACCAATTTTCTCTGGTGAAATCCTACACCCAATAGGACTATAACTTCGGTGGATCTACCAAGGTCTCAGACTGGTTTGAGTGCATCGGTCAAATTTCTGACTGCCATGCCTCTAGCCATTTCTCGGAGTCGATATCTGATATCGCCTCATTTGTAGATTTTGGATCATCATCGTGAGCACCATTACCTTGAGGAACATTTTCCCTCTACTTCCTCTGAAATAATATCTAAAGTATTTTCAGAGGGACGGGAAACTCTTTTCGATCTACGAGGTGGAGGAGGTAGTGTTCTTATTGGCTCAACCTGATTTGGTTCCAATTGGTCCTTAGCTCGTTGTAGTTGTGAGGCTTTCTCATCAAGCTTGATCTGCTTTCCAATACTGCTATCTTGAATAAACTATTTTTCAAGAAAGATGGCATGTCGATCTCACAATACATTGTGGTCTCTGGAATGAGATGTATCCTAATGACTCTTTAGATATCCTATGAATCAAGCTCTGAAGGACCTAAACTCTAACTTCTCTGCTTGTTGTCTTTTGACATGAGCTGGACAACCCCAAATTCTAAGATGACTAAGATGAAAGGGAAATCCTGATTTCTCGGTCTAGGTTCGTCCAGATCTGATTAGATCAAGAGATATATTTCAAAACTTTTCTCTTGATCTAATCAGATCTTGATCATTTTCAGATCTGATTCTTATTATTTTAATAAATAAAATAAAATAAGATAAATTAAATCAAATTCAATTTACCTGATTTGGGTAATCTTATTACCCTGTAGATGATCCTGATGTAGCGGAAGGTTCTGGATCTTAGCCACGCAAGCGCCTGGCCTCTACCGGTATCCACTCGGTTTGATCTGGAGATCCTCTTTCTTCTCCATCACACTCCAAAATCAGATCTGGATCTGATCTGGAGATCTTCAAAACTCTTTTGAAGATCTGGCAGTCTGTCCCTTTTGCAGCAAGCGCAGCCTTCTTGCTTTTGATCACCTTTCCTGAATCTGAATCGCACCAACCTAATCAAAACACTTTTTGGACGTGGAGAGCAAGGGGAGAAGAAGCTATGGCGTGGAGAAGAGGGGAAGAGGTAGCCTTGAGGCGTATCTAATAGCATTCACTTCCACTTGGAATTAGGGTGGGCGCAGGGTCTTATTTATAGACCTCTTTGTGATCCAAATCTCTTCCCTCTCAACTAATCACAGACCCTTTTTGTGAAATCAGATCTATCTGATTGGTTGGAATAGAGACCCCTGGATTCCTCCTTAAGGAACCTAAGACCAGTCAAACTAGACTCTTAGTAGAACTTCTGATTGGAATCCAAAAGGGAGGTTGGAGTCCCTTGTCCATAAGGACTCCTAGGTGCCTCTACTTAGGCTCACGCCACCTTCGTGCGCCCTTCTCCTTCCAGGTTTCTGGCAGGGGGACAGGCCCACCCAGCTCTCCTCAATAGGTGTATGACATGTTGGTCAAAAGTCAAAGGTGATGTCAATGTTTGACTAGTCAAAGGAGACTTTTGACCAAAGTCAGAACAAGAAATGGCAGGTGACCAAATGGCAGGTAATGTCTTACAAATAAAGACAACCTATTCTGACTTGGACAACCTCAGTCAGACCCATATTGAAAGGCTCTGATTGAGCACAAAACTCCTTTGGGCTTCAAGTCAGGACAACTTATTTATGAATAGTAAAAGAAGACGTTAGGTTCATATCGATTGCTAGCAAGATTTCTTGACCTAATTGAATCTCATTCAGTCCATTGAACTAGGAATCAGTTCAATTGATGAATCACCAAGATTCAAAACCTTGTTTGTGTGACCCAGTTAGGTTCAGTAACTGTATGATAATGGGATTGTCATGATTCTCTATCATAGAATCATCGAAACTCCTTTCGATGGAGTCAGAACTATTATGATTCGAACAGCTAGATGACGATCATTCCTAATCTTCTAAATTGCTCGCAAAATGCCCAGTGCCTAGCAGTATAATGGTGGGCAACCCATCAGCAAGCCTGAATGTGAACCTCTTGTGCGCTACCTGTGTGATTCAGATATATATATTTTTATAGACGATCAGAGAAGAATTAGGGTTTAAGGTGAACTCGTCAACATATATATAATGTGTAATCATATACGATATATCGAGTCCAATGTGAAATAAATAGAAACTATATATATATTCAACTATAGATGGGCTTCAGTAAAAAACCCCCCGACTTGATTCTCATGATCATCATAGGGCTAACAATAAGATATAGATCCTCTTGATGATCCAGTTCTACATGACATGTCAACAGCCAACATACACCTCAGGGTTCATATGGCTAGGAGACGGGAGTAATGGTGTTCCACCTATACACCTCAGGTGCTGCCGATGCTCTCAGGTAGACAGACACACCTTGCAGCAATCGAGTCAGTTTAGACCGGAGAAGAGACTATATACCTCGAGGTGGTCACGCTCAGTGCCCTCGTCTCTAACGAGTACTATACTCTCGATCAAGATAGACTACATCTAACTAAAGAGAAGCGATCGTACACCCTTAACGGATAATAGTGAAGATCATAATGGTCCGGGAGCTGTTTAATAAAATAATGATTATTCATGTCTTAATTTATACATATATATATAATGAATTATCAATTACCAAATTAACTCAAGGATGTTCACGACATAATCCAATATGTGACAAGAAAATAACCCATTTATTAATTATAGTCAAAATTACAATTTTGCCCACTAGAAGTGTAAATACAATTCAACTATATATATATATATCTAGGCACTTCTATCTTAAAAACAATCTCCCCATTATCCCTAAACCAATTTGGTCAGTTAAGTCCATCTTCATACAAAGGTGTTCGATTCTGCTAAGCAGATAATCATATTAGGATATCTAGATTTCTGCGGAGTTGACTCTCTTGACCTCAACGTAATCTTTCTCAAGGTAATGCGGATGAGATAAGGAGTCAAAAAATATAATAGATAACTTCATGGTGAGCCTCGCTCCTTAGCAAGAATATATTGTATGTTCGTCAGTAAAGAGGAATGGGCATCTGATGGACTCCAATTTCTGCAGCAAACTAATATATAGATACCAGAACGCAAGATTACTGATGGCAACTATATATATCTTGCTTCCTGGTGGAATCTGCTAAAATAACAGTTTGCTTGGAAACTCTTTCAGCTGACAGCTCCGATTATAGCACATATTTCGATCAAAATAATCGGAATAAGTCCGATAGATATATATATATATAAGACCAGCATCATATTCCTTAGTTTCTTCTCAAAGTCTAAGAAGATACATAATATACAATTATATATATAATTTGACTGATATTGCTTGTGACACTAAATAGGAATATACGTGTAATAACATACATTAGGCTCCCTTTGCAGAAGCATAAGGGATCTTGCTCATGCGTTCTATTTCCCTCAGGTGTGCTGGGGGCACATCTTCTTGGAAAGATGATACCATGTCTTGAAGGATATTAATCTCCTCTTAGAGTTTTTCCATACTAAACTTTTAGTACTGTCCTCTAATGTACATCTTCTGTGAAAGTCCAGCATCCTATTTTGGTCTATCCCTTATAGACCTATTCCTAGAATAAAGGATGCTTCACCTAGGTCTTTCATGGAGAATTCTTTGGACAACCAATCTTGACTGATGTAACATGGTAATATCATTCCCAATAAGGAGGATGTCATCCACGTACAATACGAGAAGACAAACAGCGCTCCCTACTGACCCTTTTGAAAACACATGGTTCTCTTCATTTTTGATGAAACCAAACTTTTTGATCACATCAATTGAAACGAGTGTTCCAGCTCCCGAGAATGCTTGCTTTAAGTCCATATTGGAACCTTTGCAGCCTTGCAAACTTGTGGATCAGTATCACTGGATTGAAACTTAGCGGCTCTCCATATAGATATCTTCCTGAAGATACCATTTAGGAATGCCGTTTTCACGTCATTTGCCATATTTCATAATTGAATAAGGCTGTGCAGACGCAGGAGCAATGTGCGGATGGATTTTAAGCATAGCTACCGGGGAAAAGGTATCACTGATAGTCAATGCCTTCACGTTGACTATAACCTTTGCCACCAGTCTAGCCTTGAATGTCCTCCAATTCCCCATCTGCAACCAATCTTATCTTGAAGATATTTACACCCAATAGGTACTATATCCTTCTGGTGGATCTACCAAGGTTCCAGACTTGGTTTGAGTTTGCATCGAGTCGTCTCCTGACTTCATTGCCTCAAGCCATTTCTCGGAGTCCGATACTTATCGCCTCGTTGAGGTTTTGGGATCTACATGAGCACCATTACCTATGAGGAACATTTTCCTCTATATCCTGCTGAAATAATACCTAAGTTCTTTCAGGGGACGGGACAAACACTTTCCGATCTATCGAGGGTGGAGAGGTAGTGTTCTTATTGCTCAAACTGATTTGGTTCCACTTGGTCCTTTAGCTCTTTTCCTGCTTGTAGATTTTCTCAATCAAGCTTAATCGCTTTCCCAATGCCACTATCATTGAATAAATATTTTTCAGAAAATATGCATGTCGCTCAACCAATCAACATTGTGGTCTCTGGAATGTAAGAAATTATCTAATGACTCTTTAGGATATCTTATGAATCGAGCTCTAAAGGACCTAAATTCACTTGTCCCTTGTTGTCTTTTGACATAAGCGGACAACCCCAAATTCTGAAGATGACTCGACTTGGTTTCTTACCGTCCATAAATCTCATACGGTGTGTAGGAAACGTTTAAGAGGGACCCTATTCAGTAAATTAGATTGAAGTTAATAATGTAATGTCCAAGGAAATCGGGGAGGTCTGTGAAGCTACATGGATTCGAAACCATATCCAATAGGTCGATTTCTTCCAGTTCTGAACCGTTTGAGTTGAGGTGTTCCTGGTGGAGTCCATTGAGAGACTGCCATTTCTTAAGATAGTTAGGATTCCCGCTAAGGTATTCACTCTCGATCTGAACAAAGACCTTAATGGGTTTTCCAATTTGTTTTTCTTTTACTTCATGTCTGAATTCTTTGAATTTTCAAAGGCTTCAGACTTATGTCTCATAGATACACATACCCATACCTTGACAGATCATCGTAAAGGTAATGAAGTAGATAAAATTGCCTTAGCCGGCACATCGAATGGGCCGCACACATCAAGTATGTA
>QRFJ01003033.1:0-38004 GCA_006176705.1 Cocos nucifera
TTCGAATCAGAAGAGTTCTGATCCATCGAAAGGAGTTTCGATGATGTCGATGATAGAGATCATGACATATCCCATTACCATACAGAACTGAACCTAACTGGGTCACACAAACAAGGGTTTGAATCTGGTGATCATCAATTGAACTGATCTAGTTCAATTGATCTGAATGAGATTCAATTAGGTTCAAGGAAATCGTGCTAGCACTCAATTGAACCTAACGTTCTTCTTTTGCTATCATAAATAAGTTGTCCTATCTGAGCCAAAGGAGTTTGTGCTCAAACAGAGGCCTTCATATGGTCTGACAGGAGGTTGTCCAAGTCAGAAAAGGTTGTCTTATTTGTAAGACACTACCTGCCATTTTTGGTCACCTGCCATTTCTTATTCTTTGACTTTGGTCAAAAGTCTACCTTTGACTGGTCAAACGTTGACCATTGACACTTTGACTTCTGACCACATGTCATGCACCTATTGGAGAGCTGGTGGAGGCCTGTCTCCCTACCAGAACCTGGCAAGGAGAAGGGTGCATGCCACCCTAGGCGTGTGCCCAAGTTGGAGGTGCCTAGGAGTCCTTATTGGACAAGGACTCCATCTCCTTTTTGGATTCCAATTAGAGTTCTTCTAAGAACCAACTTTGACTGGTCTTAGGCACCCTCTAAGGAGGAATCCAGGGAACTCTATTCCCACCAATCAGATTTAGATCTGATTTCACAAAGGGTTGTGATTGGTTGGGAAGAAAAGGAGTTGGATCACAGCTAGTCTATAAATAAGACCCTGTACCTAACTCAGATTAATAGAGAGATATGATGAGATCATAGTTTCTCCACACCCCAAGGCTACCTCTCTCCTCCCTCTCCATGCCAAACCACCTTCTCCCCTTGCCCTCCACATCCAAAAGGAGTTTTGGACCTTGGTTGGTGCAATTTAGATCAAAGAAAGGCGATCAAAAGTAAGAAGGTTGCGCTGCTGCAAAGGACGACTGCTCATCTTCAAAAAGAGTTTTGAAGATCCTCCAGATCAGATCTAGATCTGATTTTTGAAGGTGTGATAGAGAAGAAGAGGATCTTCAGATCCAACCCGAGTCGATACCGGTAGAGGTCAGGTGCTTGCGTGGCTAAGATCTAGAACCTTCCGCTGCAAACAGGATCATCAATAGGGTAATAGGATTACCCAGATCAGGTAAATTAAATTTAATTTAATTTATCTTTTAATTTTATTTTATTAAAATAATAAGAATTAGATCTGAAACATATCAAGATCTGATTGGAATTGAGAAAAAATTTTTTGAAATATATCTCTTGATCTAATCAAATCTGAACGAACCTAGACTGGAAAATCAGGATTTCCCTTCATGTGACACGTAGATAGAAGTCAAAGTATCAAAGGTCAACATTTGACCAGCCAAAGGTCAACTTTTGACCAAAGTCAAAGGACGAGAAATGGTAGGTGACAAAAAATGGTAGGTATTATCTTACTAAATAAGACAACCCTTTCTGACATGGACAGGCTCCAATCAGACCAAGTGAAGGCCTCTGAATGAGCACAAACTCCTTTGACTTAGTAAGGACAACTATTTATGATAGTAAAAGAAGAACTTTAGGTTCAATCGACTGCTAGCATGATTTAATTGAACCTAATTGAATCTCATTCAGATCAATTGAATTGAATTAGTTCAATTGATGATCACCAGATTCAAACCCTTATTTGTGTGACCCAGTTAGGTTCAGTTTTGTATGGTAATGGGATATGTGATGATCTCTATCATCGACATCATCGAAACTCCTTTCGATGGATCAAAACTCTTCTGATTCGAATAGCTAGAATGATCGATCATCTAAATCATTCTAATTGCTCCCAAAATCCACCAGTGACACCTAGCAGTATATGGTGGCAATCCATCAGAGCTGAATGCGAACCTCTTGGTGCAGCTACCTGTGTGATTAAGTTCTTCTATCTTGAGCCCGATCAGATTAGGGTTAAGGTGAACTCGTCAAACCCTAGTTTCTGTCATATGATGTAATCATTCGATTCAAGTCCGATGTGAAAACCTAAATAGAAACTCTTTCTATTATTTCACTCTACCATGGCCATGGGCTTCTGGACTTGATTCTCATGATCATCATAGGGCTGCTCCTCTACCACCGAGGTAGATAGATTCCATCTTGATGCAATCCAATTCCTATAATGAACATGCTATAGCCAACATACACCTCAGGGTTCCATATGGCTAGGAGACCGAGTTATGGTGTAGTCAAACTATAACACCCTCAAGGTGAACTGCCAATGCACCTCAGGTCAAAGAACCAGACACACCACTACAGCATCGAGTCAGTCATTGATGAGAAGGTAGACTTCCTAATGACTACTCGAGGTGGTCACGCTCAGTGCCCTCGTTCTCTAACGAGTACCTGTACTCTCGCTCCGGTGTCTCCACACTGTAGACTCAAGACTCATCTACTAAAGAGAAGCGATTGTACACCAACCATCTGGATCAATTACCATCCTCGTGATGATCCTATGGTCGGGAGCATTTTATGAGTTAATAATGATTATTCATGTCTTAAATTTTCAACTCTTGAAAATATGAATTATCATTACCATTAACTCATAGGATGTATCACAGACACTAAATACACATATATGATAGAAAATAACCCATTTTATTGATTTTTAGTCAAAATTATAATTTTGCCCCTAGAAGTCTATTACAAGTGTCAGCCAATTCTAGCTTCTAGGGTACATATATATAACAATTAATTCATATGATGGAAACTAGCGTTTGACAAGATCACCTTAACCCTAATCTAGTTGGGGCTCAAGATAGAGAAACTTAATCATACATGTAACTGCACCGAGAGATTCGATTTCAATTTTGATAGGTTGCCACCATATGCTGCTAGGTGTCACTGGTGCATTTTGAAAGCAATTAGAATGATTTGGATGATTGATCATACTAGTTGTCGGAATAAAAAAAGTTCTAATCCATCAGAAGGTATTTCGATGATGTCGATGATAGAGATCATGACATATCCTATTATCATACGAAACTAAATCTAACTGTGTAACACAAACAAGGATTTAGATCTGGATATCATCAATTAGATTAATCTAGTTCAATTGATTTGAATAAGATTCAATTAGGTTCAAGAAAATCGTGCTAGCATACGATTGAGCCTAATGTTCTCCTTTAACAATCATTAAATCTTGTCTCGACTGAGCCAAATATATTTGGGCTCACTCGAAAACTTTTACATGGTCTAATAGAGCTTGTCCAAGTTAGAAAATGGTTATCTTAATTTATGAGATAAATTTGAGATAACACCTGCCATTTTTTGTCATCTACTAAATCTTGTCTTCGGACATTGGTCATATATTGATCTTGGACACTTAGACATCTGCCCATGTATCATGCACCCATAGGAGAGTACCTAGAAACTTGTCCCCCTACTAAAAAGCAAATAGAAAGAGGGCACATGCCTAAGGAGGCATGCACCCCATGAGGATAAAAGATGGAGTCCCATACAGATGATACTCCAAGTTGCTTTAGGAGATTAAACTGTGGGGCGCCAAGAAGCCTTGTTTGACCCAGTCTTGGCACCACGTAAGGAGAGTTTTGAGAGTCTCTCATCTGATTGGATCAGATGATGTCATCCCACTAATCAAATTTAGATCTGATTGTGTAAAGGGCCATGATTGTTCAGGATGCACTGTATGGCGCAATAGGATCTATATAAACCCCATCTACGCCTATAATTCAATGCTTCTGCCTTTAACCCATGCCACATAGCCTCTCTCCTCCTTCTCCATGCGACCCTCTAGTCCTCTCTCTCCTCTCCATGCCTAAGGGCTTTTGGGCACGAACAAGGTACGATCCAAGCAAGTGAAAGATGCCAGGAAAGGAAGAAGGCAGCACTACTGCAAGAGACAATGGCTGTTCTTCAAAAACAGTTTTGAAGATCTTCAAGATCAGATCTAGATCTAATTTTTGGAGGATTGATTGAGAAAGAGAAGATCTTCAGATCCTACTCGAGTGGACACCGGTAGAGGTCAGACACTTGCATGGCTACATCCAGAACGTCAGGCAAACATCGAGATCATCATAGGATAATTGGATTACCCAAAACTAAGGTATAATTAAATTAGATTTTATTTTTATTTTTAATTTTATTATTAGATCAATAATATTAGATCTAAGGAGTCTCAGATCTGATTAGGATCTTAGAGAAAAAATTTTTAAAATATTCTTTCTGATCCAATGAAATCTGAACGAACCTGATCTGAAAAATAGGTTTTTCCCTTCAAGGACATCAATCTCGATTAAAAAAAAATATCATCCACATACAATATCAGAAGTACAACTACTTAACCATTAGCCCACTTGTATATATAGGGCTTTTCTCAGTCCTTAATGAAATAATACATCATAATCATCCTATGAAAATGTATGTTCCAACTTCGAGATGCCTACTTCAGTCCATAAATACACCTTTGAAGCTTACACACCTTAGACTCATCTATGGATGTGAATCTTTCAGGTTGTATCATATGCATCTCATCATCCAACTCTCCATTTAGAAAATCCATCTTTACATCCATCTACCAGATTTCAGGTCCAAATGGGCGGCTATCACAACCATGATCTGAATGGACTTAAGCATTGCCATAGAAGAGAACATCTAATCATAGTCTATATCATAACATTGATGATACCCCTTGGCAACTAAATGGGCTTTATAGGTCTTCATCTTTTTGTTTTTCTATGCCCCTTTTCTTTTTGAAGTCCCACTTACATCCTATGGATTTCATCCCTTTGGGTTGGTCAACCAATGTCTATACATCATTAATCTTCATGGACTCCATTTTGGATTTCATGATCTCAAGCCATTTCTTAGAGTCGGATCTCTGCATTGTATTCATATAGATGATTGAATCCTCATCATTCTCATCAAGTTCAACAGGATCACCATCCCGGATCAAGAAACTATGGTATCTATCTGATTAATGTGGTATTCTACCAGACCGCCTTAAGGGTGCTGATTCATTAGGCTCTGGGTTTGGTCAAATCAAATCTGGTTCAGGTTCAGTAACTTATGTCAGTTTTTCCACCTATCAAATTTTCTCAAGTTCGACCTTAGAGATATTAGATCTTTCACCAAGAGACACCTTTTCTAACAAGATTATCTTAAGGCTGATAAATACTTTAGTTCATTAGCTAGGTAGAAGTAATATCCTTTAGGCTTTTTTGGATATCCTATAAAAATACACTTGTCAGACCTAGGTCCAAGCTTATCCATTACTAAATGTTTGGCATAAGTCAGATACCCCCAAACCCTAAGGTGCGTGACTACTAGCTTACGCCCTGTCCACATCTCATAAGGCATTTTAAAAATAGACTTACTCTAAATTCTATTTAAAATGTAATAAGCTGACTCGAGTGCATATTCCTATAAGAAAATTGACAGACCAACAAACCCCATCGTGGATCGAACCATGTCCAACGAGGTTTGATTCTTTCTTTTAGACACACCATTATGTTGTGGTGTTCTAGGAAGAGTCCATTAGAAGAGAATCCCATTCTCTTCTAGATATATCAAAAATTTGCTAGAAAGATACTCACCCCCTCGATCAGATCGAAGAGTTTTAATATTCTTTCCAGTTTATTTTTCTATCTCATTACGGAATAGTTTGAACATTTTGAATGACTCTGACTTATGTTTTATTAAATAGACGTATCCATACCTAGATAGATAATCAGTAAAAATTATGAAGTAGAAATATCCATCTTTGGTACTTGATCTCATGGATCCACATACATCAGTATGTACTAGACCCAGGAGTTCACTAGCTCGTTCGTCCTTTTTAGTAAAAGGTGACTTGATCATCTTACCAAGGAGATAGGACTCATAAATCAAAAGTGATTCACAATCACTGACTTCAAAAATTTCTTCTTGAGTTAACATGTTTATTCTATTCTTATTGATATGACCTAACCTACAGTGCCAATGGTAGACTTCAGACACATCGTCTATTCTAGGACGTTTACCAGATGACTGAACTATATTAATAGGTTATGATAATAGATAGATATCATTATTCAATTATCCAACACAAACCATAACACCTTTCAAAATGATATTACAAAATTTTTTTTATTAAAAATTGATAACTATTCTTAGCCAAAAGACCTATAGAAATAATATTCAACAAAAAATTTAGATAAAAGTGATATTCACTAAGAATAACTCTATGAGAATTGATTACAAGGTTCATAATTTTTAAAGCTAAAATTAGAACTTATCTTTCATTTCCAACGTTCAGGAACCTCTTTCCTTCATCAAATCTCCTACTGACTTATAAATCCTATATCAAATTATAAATATGATAAGGGCTTTCGGTATCTAATACCCAGGCAATAGTATCACATATTAAGAAGTTGCAAGGTGTTATCATATAATTACTTTGTCCAACAACTGCTTGCTTCTTCCTCGGCCTGTTCGGATCTAGGGAGGTAATGTACTAAAGATAATTTCTCTTCAGTGCCCCTACTTCTTGCAGAAAAAGTACTCCATCTAGCTCTGATTGGGCTTGCATTTCTTGGTCTGACCCTATGCAAATGTCCCAACATGCAGCTTCACCTTCTTGTTCTTCTTCTTCTTGTTCTTCTTCCCTTTCTTAAAGGATCAATGATCAAAAGATGACCTTACCACTACATTCATCATCTTCTTATAGAGCTAGAGATCCTTCTCAAAGTTCTGCAGCAATCTCAATAAATCATGGTAGTTTACTATAGGCTTTATCATTAAAAAATGAGTAAGAAATGAGAGGAAGGACTTGGGCAAACAATTAACGATCGCATCCTTCCCGAGCTGCTCGTGTAGGGAGAAGTCCAGCTTATTCAGGTGCTCAATCATCTCGATCATGTATAATACATAATTGGTGATTGATGCCTCATCCCTCATCCGAGCATTGAAAATGGCATAACTAGTCTTGTGCCTGTTAATGTCGTCAGGCATGCTAAAGGAGTCATTCAATATTTGAAGCATCTTCTATGGTTGGGTATTCTCGAACCTATGACTAAACTCAACATTCATTACCGCCAGCATTATGCATTGAACGGTGTAGTCATTGAGCCACTTTTGGAAAGTATCTCGGATCGCCCCTCTAGCATTCGAAGCTGGCTCCTTAGGTGTCGGATCTGTCGAAATATATAGGATCCACTCATGCTCTAGGATGATTTTTAACTTTTGATACTAGCTATTGAAGTTAAAACTCATGAATTTATCATTATCCAATAATGATCGAAGTGACAGGATAGTAGCAATATCTATATTAAGAAAAACCAAACCTAATTAGTATATGAATTAATTATCCTAAAGACTTGGACTTTAGTCTAAAGGTTCTCTCATTATTTTATACAAACTGGTAGCCTCTACCTCCAATCCAAAGAATTACTTTAATTTCTTAGTGGATACTAAAATCCTCATAGACTACATACGAGCCCAACTTTGGTTGGTCAACTCATGTGCATTTATGTGTAGGTTCATAACCAATTATTTCTATAAATAATTTCTAGTAATTTTTAATTTTATCCAAGAAACCTAATCAGTAGGCTTTGGCCTCCACTGAAAAGATCTGGTTAGATTTATGAGCTCAGAAGTGGCACTCTCAAGTTTTGAAAATATGAAAAGATAGGTCATATGAAGATGGGAGCAAGTCGGAAGAAGAATCAGTCTTAATAGTAAAGTTCAGAAACTGAGCTGACTCATTCTGAGACTGAGTTAGCTCAGTTGAGAATTAGGTCGGCTCAGTCCAGGACTAGGTCAGCTAGGTCTCAGAGGAAAATTCAAATAGAAAGCAGTATTTTTGGACTGTTGGCATGGTACACAATTGGGTCGGCTCAGTTCTAGATTGACTGAGCCGACCTAGTCATAGGTTAGCTGGCTTAGTCTAAAACTGAACTGGCTCAGTTTTTGCAGGTTATTATTTTATGTACATAGGTTGTTTGGGTTTGAAAAGTTTTTCTATGAGCTTGGGCTTGACCCTTTATAAAGTATATATACTGAAAATAGGTCAAGGTTGTAAGTATGCTAAAATATACTGAATAAAAGCTCTTATCTTCCAAAAATCTCTTCTTCTCTTCTTTCTATTCCTTGATTTATTTGATCGTGCTTCCACAAAAATCTCTAAGAAGTACTTTCTTATTGCTTGGCTAATCACCAGTGGTCATGTCGATCCATATGGGAAGAGCACATATTTCTAACATTTGGTATTAGAGTGGTGTTGCGTGCAAGGAAGGAAGACACCTAGGGTTTACTACATCCAGGATCTATTGCATTAGGTTTTATCCTAAAAACTTCTAGTTTGATTCGTGGTTGTCATTACATTGAGGTGGAGATTGGTTACATGAAGGAACGGTGATACAGAAGTTTGAAAAGAGGATTTAGGGCTAGTTAGATTTTTTATGAAGGATAGTTTTACTGGTGTTTGATCATGAAGGATGTTAGGGATCTATTCTTGACTTATTTGAAGTCATGGAATCAAGTGGATTCAAGGTGGATTTTGAGAAGTTCGATGGCAAGAAAAATTTTACCCTATGGCAGCAAAGAGTAAAGGATTTGTTAGTTCAGCAGAGGATCTACAAGGTCTTGACAAAAGAAAGGTCGAAAAACATCAGTGCTGAGGTTTGGAAAGAGTTGGAGGAAATTGCTTTTAGCACAATCTGGATGTGCTTGGCCGATCAGGTTTTGCTCAAGGTTTGCATAAAGACTACGGCAAAGAGGCTCTAGGAGAGATTAGAGAACACATGCATGGGGAAGAACATGACGAACAAGCTATGGTTGAAAAAATAACTGTATAGCCTGAGGATATCCGAAGGTGGAGATCTTGTTGCACATATCCAAAGGTTCAATCAGGTATGTTCTGAGGTGATGAGTTTGGATGTGAAGATCGACGAGGAGGATCGGGCATTGCTGTTATTATGTTCTCTCCTAGGTTCATATGATGGTCTCATAACAACTTTATTTTATGGGAAGGAGACCTTAAACTATGAAGAGGTTGTTGGTGTGCTCAGATCAAATGAGCAAAGGGAGAAGATCTGCAAGAAAGGCCCTAAGTCTAAGATCTTGGCTGTGAACAAAAGATAGAAAAGATCAAAGAAGAAGACAAGAGAGAAATCCAAGCATAGGTCAAAGTCTTGCGATTAGAGAAAGATGATATTGAAATATTATAAATATCATCAGCCTGGATACCTAAGGAGAGATTGTCCTCTTTTAAGATTAGAAAAGGAAAGGCCAGCAAGGAAGATGATACAGCTTTTGTGAGCAATGGAGAAGACCTACTAGTTGTATCAGATGGATCCACAAAGTGCGATACTATGTAAATATTAGATTTAACATGCTCGCACCACTATACTTCTCATCGGAAGTGGTTTGCTATCTACCAGAAGGTCGATGGTGGAAGTGTCAGCCTTGGAGATGATCACCCATGTAAAGTAGCTAAAATTAGCTCTATCAGGATGAGGATGTATGATGGGATCATTCGTACATTATCAAATATCAAGCATGTACCAGAGTTGAAAAAGAATTTGATTTCTTTGGGCTACTTGGAGGAGTAGGGTTATGCTTTTAGTAGCCAAGCTGGGAGTGGATGTCTGAAAATTTCTAATGAAGCTTTGGTGGTGATGAGAGGTAGAAGATTGAGCAACAATCTTTATAGAATTGAAGGCTCAGTGATAAATGATAGTGCAGAGGTCCTAACAGTGGCATAGGAGGAGCAGATTTTATATCGACTGTGGTACTATCGGATGGATCATATGAGTGATCGTAGGCTTACAGAACTAAGCAGAAGAGGTATGATCCCAGCCCTGAAGAAGGAGGGTATAGATCTTTGTGAGCCATGTATCTTTGGCAAATAACATAGGATGAAGTTTGCCAGAAGTGCCAAGCGCCATGAGGGAGTGCTAGATTTAGTGCACTCGGATGTATGGGGACCAGCTCCTGCATCACCTAAAGGTGGGGCAAAATACTTTGTTACTTTCATTGATGATTTCTCAAGAAAGATATGGGTTTATCTGATCAGAGAAAAATCAAAGGTGTTTGCTCAATTCAGAGCTTGGAGAGCTGAAGTAGGGAAGGAGTCAGGAAGATAGGTAAAATGTCTGAGGTCGGACAATGGAGGGAGTATACTAGCTAGGAGTTTAGGCTGTACTGTGAGAAAAATGGCATCAAATGCCATTACACAATGAGGATGACTCCCCAGTAGAATGGTGTCACAGAGAGGATGAACCGAATACTAATCGAGAAGGCATGGAGTTTGACGCTGCAGACATCACTCCTAAAGTCCTTTTGGGGTGATGCACTAACTTTTTCTTATTTTCTTGTGAATAGATCCCCTCATTATAAGTTGAATGGAGGCATTCCAGAAGAGGTCTGGAGTGGAAAGATGGTGGAGCTTGGCCACTTGAAAGTCTTCGGTTGCATAGCCTATGCATATGTGGAGGCAATCGAGAGGAGCAAATTGGATCCAAAATCTCAAAAGATGACATTCATAGGATATCCACAAGGAGTCAAGGGTTACCTGCTATGGGACTCTAAGGCATAGAAGTCAATGATCAGCAGGGATGTTATCTTTGATGAGAAGAGCATCTTGAGGAGGTCTGGGATAGATGAAATCGAAAAAATAAAAGTGAACAACGGTGGCCAGTCAGAGAATGATGGCATGCATATTACATCCACTTGCAGGAGTGTTCCTATTGAGGTGGAGCTAGATAGAAAAGTATTATCTCAGATTGAAAATCAGCATGGATGGTCGGTAGTTCAAACAGATGTGTAGGAGCAGCCACAGACATCAGGCAGAGATGTGCTAGTGGGAGTGGCTTTGCACAAGCCCCAGCGTACTATTAGGAGATCAGTCAGATATAGCATTGATGAGGTTATCTCCTATGCACTCATCACTACTAGTGGAGATCCAAAGAATTATGCAGAGATCATGGAGTGTGAGGATCATGATTCATGGATGCAGGCCATAATGGAGGAGATGGAATCATTTGAGAAGAATCAGACATGGCAGCTGATGGATCTTCCAGAGGGTGCTCGACCTATTGGCTCAAAGTGGGTGTTCACAAAGAAAGAAGCACCTTCAGAACAAGGTGGAGTCAGATTCAAAGCATGGCTGGTAGCAAAGAGATACTCACAAAGGAAAAGGATTGACTACATAAAAATTTTCTCTTCTATGGTGAGTCATACATCTATTCGAGTTTTGCTGTCATTGGTGGCACAGTATAACATGAAATTGGAACAGATGGACGTGAAGACGGCCTTCCTTCATGAGACTTTGGAGGAAAGAATCTATATGAAGTAGCCAGATGGTTTCATGGAGATGAGATAGGAAGAAAAGGTGTGTTTACTCAGAAAGTCCTTGTATGGCTTAAAATAATTTCCTCATCAGTGGTATCGAAGGTTTGATAGCTTTGTCTTGAGCCTGAGTTTCAGTAAATATGAACATTATTGTTGTATCTACGTCAAGGATGTAGATAAAGAGGATGCTCTATACCTATTATTGTATGTAGATGATATGCTTATAACCGGTAGAAGCATGGATGCTGTGAAAAGATTGAAAAAGGCATTATCATTTGAATTTAAGATGAAAGATTTGGGTCAAGCCGAGAAATTTCTTGGAATGGATATTTGTAGAGATAGGTGCAAAGGAGTGCTCCATTTATCATAAGAAAAGTATGTCCGAAAAGTTCTAGACAGGTTTGGGATCGAGAAGGCCAAACCTGTAGAGATGCCATTGTCGAGTTATATGTTTCTCTCCAAGTTACAGTGCCCCCAATCAGAAGAGGAGAGAGAGTACATGGAATAAGTTCTTTATGCAAATGCTGTAGGCAGTGTGATATACACTTTGGTATGCTGTAGATCAGATACGGCACATGCTACGAGCATGGTTAGTAGATACATGGCTAACCCTGGGAAGTAACACTGGAAAGCATTGAAATGGATATTGAGATATCTGCATGGAACAAGGGATTATGGTTTGGTATTTGGTGGATAGTCGGAAGGATTTAGAGAACAATTTGTAAAGATGTGTGAAGATTCAGGTCCTCTAGAAGGGTTTGTTGATACAAATTATGCTGATGATCTTGATACAAGGAGGTCTACTACTAGATACCTCTTTTGTATATATGATGGGATCGATGTCTTGAAGATCAACCCTTCAGCCAATCATGGCCTTGTCTACCACAGAGGTCGAGTACATTGGGATAACGGAGGCTGCAAAGGAAGCTCTTTGGCTTAGGAGACTGATTGATGAGTTGGGGGTGGAGCAGAGCAAGATTACATTATTCAGTGATAGTTAAAGTGCTCTATTGTTGGCGTAAAATTCAGTCTATCATGCGCGCACAAAGCATATAGATGTGAGGTACCACAGGATCGAAAAGCTAGTGGAGGAAGGTGAAGTGGAACTGATGAAGGTCCATACCAAGCAGAATCAATCTGATGCACTCACGAAGGTACTTCCCAGAGACAGCTTTTAGAGATGTGTGGCATAAATGGGTCTGTTGAGAAGAGATGAGCTCATAAGAACTTGGAAGCACCAAGGTGGAGAATGTGAGCTCAGAAGTGGCACTTTCAAGTCTTGAAAACATAAGAAGATAGGTCATGGAAAGACGGAATCGAGCCGAACGAAGAATCAGTCTCAATAGTAAAGTTCAGAAACTAGGTCGGCTCACTCTAAGACTGAGCCGACTCAGTTGGAAACTAAGTCGGCTCAGTCCAGAACTGGGTCGGCTAGATCTCAAAGAAAAATTTAGATAGAAAGCAGCATTTTTGGGCTATTGGCATGGCACACAACTAGGTTGGCTCTGTCCCAGACTGAGCTAACTCAGTCGTAGGTTAGCTGGCTCAGTCTGAAACTAGGTCGGCTTAATTTTCATGGGTTATTATTTTGTATACGTGGGTTGTTTGGGTTTGGGGAGTTTTCTATGAGTTTGGGCTTAACCCTTTGTAAAGTATATATACTGAAAACAGGTCAAGGTTGTAAGTGTGCTGAAATATACTGAATAAAAGCTCTTTTCTTTCGAAAATCTCTTCTTCTCTATTCCTTGATTTATTTGATCATGCTTTCATAGAAATCTCTAAGAAGTACCTCCTTATTGCTTGGTTAATCACCAGTGGCCATGCCGATCCATGTGAGAAGAACGTATATTTCTAACAAGATCTAACCATTAACATAATCATATTTGGTGCATCTGACCAACAAATAATCAAGCCTAACTCTGGCCAGCCAACTTGACCACCATTAGAAAGACACGACCAAATCATCATATTATGAATGATAATTCTATTAGTCAATAAGCACCAGGCCTTTGGGCCTCCAATGATTATTAAACTAATTGATCCATCATCACTCAACTTAATAAGAGGCTATGACTTAGTTATCACCATAACTTCATCATTTTTAAGGATCTAATAATTTTAGAGGATTTGATTAACTCATTTTAAGAAGAAAAGAGAAGAATTGACCAACCAATATTGATCCTCCCACTGACTTCACCAAGTCAGATCAAAAAGACCTAATTCAAGCCGGTATTAGGAGCACCTAAATTAGTCACACTGATTTACCTAATGGACATGGGTGAGCCCAAATCATCAAGTGATCTAATCAAAATCTAATTCACCAAGATGGCTAGATAAGTGAGATCAGTGGAAGAGATATGCCATTAACTCATCAAAGACCGAATCAGTGCGAGTAGCTCTCAATTAAAAACCACTAGTTTGATCTACCAAACTTACCTTAGATATCATCTGGTTCATTAGTTTTAATTTGACCAACCTAGCAATTTTGGATTTGACTGCGTAGCCACGAATCAAGTCCATTGGGTCCTTATCAAAGGCATGAACTTGACCAACTATAACTATTATAATTGAGTTTAAAGAGTCCTTAACCTAATCTAAATCAATACTTGGTTAGATTTGATCAATTACTCTAATTTAGTCCATTCTTTAACTAACCTTAGGTCTAACTCAATTAATGGACCTAGTTCATCTAACCTGATAATTCACATTTTATGATTAGTAACTTAGGATCTTTAGTTCACAATTCTAGATCCTAATTCATAATACTTAATTCTTAATTAAGTTTGGGTTGAGGGTTGAGGTTTGGCATTTCAAAAATATTTTTTAAAATTTTGAAAGGTTCTTTAAAACCTAGTACTATTTCACTAAATGGATCGACTCATTTTAAAAATGGATCGGCTCATTTCATAAACAAGCACTAATTGTAGGTTTAATCACTTGAAATTAGCCATTGAATAGCTTCAACCAATATTTTAGTCGAGTTGGCTCGAGCAGAAATTGAGTTGGCTCGATTTCTTAGATAGCCAGCTCGAGCAACAGTCCAATTGGCTTGGTTCTTAATAGAGCTAGCTCAAACAGCAATCCAAAAAGTGTATCAAGCATGCATGTTGGTCGAGCTGGCTCGATTCCTGAGACAGCCAGCTCGACTTAGGAACAGAACCATGCGAAGTTTCTATTCTGGTTTAATCTGAATCTATGTACACTACATAAAAAATCATAAATCTATCTAGATCTAATCTAAACACATATTCATGGTAAAAATTTAGATTAAAACCATTCAATCATATCATAAAAAAAATATATTAGATCAGATCTAAGTTTTTATGATCCATTTTCTAGATTAGCAACATACTAGGACAACCTTTACACTATAAGAGGTAAACCTTACAGTAGGACAACTTTAAGTCTATGCAATCTTAATTTTATTTTCAAATTAAAAAATAGATTATTATTTAGATCTAATTTAAAAATAATCTAAACATTTATATATATCATATTAAATAACCTGGATGCTCTAATACCATTACTGAGAAGCAACTAGGATTTCTAGCTCTACTTTCAATTTTTTTTTTTGAAAATCAAATGTAGTGAAAGTAAAAATTAATCTATTTAATTTTAAGAGCTATAAATCTAACCTAAAAAATCTTACAAAATATAGGATCTAATGTGATATGTATGCATGAAAATCTAAAAATAAAACAATCGACAATAAACCTATTTTACTACTGTATGTATTCAGAATATGTTACCATTGCATGGATAGTTGATCTCCATAATTTGATCACCATGGTGTAGATCTTATCATTGCGACGTAGCCATACATGCATCTGGCCTTCATGGATGGTCCATATGAGGCCTTGGTCCCGATCAGCTCCTCTCGAGTGCTAGCTTGATGCAGGATCTTTCGACGGCTGATGTGGATCAAACTCCTTTGATCTTCTTCCATTGACTCTTCGCATGCTCTAAATCAGCAGCAGAAGTAGAGAAGAAGATGAGGAAGCTCTCCAAAAACTTTTGTGGAGATCTGACACTTAGATCTAATGAAGGAACACCCAAAACCTTAGATCTAAAATCTAGGACTGCACTATGACTCGAAGTCTACGCCCTTCTTTTCTCTCTATTTCTTTTTTTAGATTTTTTTCTATATTTTTCTCACATAGGGGAGAAGCTCACACTTGCAAAGGAGAAACTATTTCTCTAATCTTCACACACCCAAAAATTCCTAAATTTAATAGATGCGCACAAGCAAAAGCATGGAGGGATAAGATAAGAGATTGGTTCATTTAAACTCAAACTCCTTTTGAATTTGAATGCAACCATTCTCTTCTTATCCAAAAGATGCATGAAAAAGGAGGGATGTATGCCCTCTCTTGCATGGAAAATATTCATGAAATATCTTTTCTCGTGGAGAAAAATAGTGCAAGAAAAGGGTGATGCAGCGCATGGAAGACTAGTCAAACTAGTCTCATAACTTCTCATCCAATTGAACCAATCCAATCCAAATTGATTAGACATAGTTAGATCAGATTAAATCAAACTAATTTAGATTTAATTAAATCTTAATCAAATCAAAAATTGATTAAGCCCAACCTCTGATCAAATCAGAGATCAAACCTCCTTAATGATTAGGTCATCTCATAACCTAATTGGGTCAAACCCAACTGAATCCAATTCAATTGGATTTGATACAAAAATAATTACTCCATCAAATTAAGTTAATTAGTGATTAAATCTCTAATTAAATCTCTCATAAATATATTGTCCAAATTTGGTGGGTAGGACTCTTGCTCAGTCATCAGATCGGATGGAAACTTCTAATGTGTGTGATCCCATAGGTTCGAACCTAAGCCGGTAGCATAGGAATCAATTTCTATTTAAATCAAAGTAACCATCTAGCAATAGTATCTGACATTTGGATAGATTGAATAGTCACAATCATAATATTTAAAATCTATATGAATATGGTTACCGCATAATTCATCCTTTTGATCTTTGTGTATAGGATGACTCAGAGTTAAACTGTCAATCCTAAAATGTACAATCAATCATGTCTTAAAGCAATTGATCCCATGACCCCTCACCAGAACTATCTTAGTCAAGAATTTGCTAAATTAAAATATAATTGAACACAGCTCATAAAACTAAGAGTGGTCAATCCCATCTTGATACACACACCAACTCCTCGAGTGCTTGACTATGCCTAGAAACCTTCCTTCATTGAATTATAAGTAGTCTAGCATCAAAGCGTAGTGATTTGCTTAGAAGTCACCATGGTGATCTTATGTCAGAGGGATATTTATACCCATATTTCATCAGAGCAAATCTTGACAGTAGAAAAGCTCTAGAGTTGGTCATGTTCAGTGCAGATATACCCCTACATCTCACTTGTATGCTATACCAGTATCTCCATACTTCTTAGTTAAGAGGACAACTAACCTATATAGCACACAATGATCTACACTTGATAAATATTATCGTCCTTGGTAATAATGTATTATTTGATGACGAATAGATTTAAGAACTAAATGATAATTCTTTCTTTGTCAATTCTAAATAGTCCTAAGGACTTTATCACAACATAGAAGTTTATTAAAAGAGGTGAGAATTTATGATGAAAAATATCAAAATAAATTTTATTTATTAATAATTCATATACAAGTATAAGAAATAGTACAACCATCAACGAGCTGATGATTGGCTTTAGGACACTATTCCCAATATAAATGGCATAAACAATGATAGTTATTAGCCAAAATACTTAATTATCATTGAAATATATACAGATAAGAAGGGCATCATATCCATTAATTGGATTAGTTGGTAGCATGTAGAGTCACTAATGCTCCATACATGCCTTATATTTCCTAAGCACATAATGAACGGCATAGGCTGGGTTTGTGATGTTATAAATGTCAACTCACAATCAATGAATGAGCCACTAATGGATTACAGAGATGGGGAGAGTGGTGTTGGGTTTGCAATTTTCCAAAGAATACATATTTTTAGAATTAGAGAGAGAAATAAGATTTGAAAAATAATATTTTCAAAGGCTAAATTAATTAGTAGTTAATAATTAATGTTAATAAAGGTTAATTAGCATCAGTTAGTCAATAATTAATGTTAATAAAGATTAATTTGTATCAACCATCTATAATAATATAAAAAATTGGTGCAAGTTTGGACTGGAAAAAATGCTAGGATTAGCGACACATGGCAACTTCTCATCTAAATAGTATTACTTTTAGTATATATATAATAGATAATATATTAATAATATTTTACTAATAATGATTATAGTATTTTAATATATTAATAATATTTTACTAATAATGGAATAGTATTTTTGTAAAAGCAATAATAATTTTATCAATGATATTATTAAAATATTCATAATGTTTAATAATATATTGATATATTACTAAAATTATATTTTACTAAAAAATAATAAAAAAATAATACTTCTAAGATTGAACTTGAGAAAGTTTAACAAATAAAAAAGCCAACACGTATAGCTAAACCTAAACTGAATTTGATTAGATCAAATTTTGAACCTCCTGCACCCTTAATAATCAAATTCTGAGCCTCCTGCATCCTTAAGGCAATCTAGTAGAGTACCACGTCAGCCAGATAGATACTATGACTTTTTGATCCTGGACGGTGATCGTATTGAACTCAATAAGAATGATGAGGATCCAATCACTTACATGGATGCAATGCAGAGACCTGATCCAAGAAGTGGCTTGAGGTCATGAAATCTAAATTGAAGTCCATAAGGTCAACAATATGTGGATATTGGTTAACCCACCTGAAGGGATTAATCCCATTAAGTGTAAGTGGATCTTCAAAAGAAAGAAGGGTGCAGACGGAAAGGTGGAGACCTATAAAGTCCATCTAGTTGTTAAAAGATATCGTCAATATTATGGTATTGGCTATAACGTGATGTTCTTTCCTATGGCAATGCTCAAATTTATTTAGATTATACTTATGATAGCTGCCCATCTGAACTATGAGATCTGGTAGATGGATGTAAAGACAACTTTTCTGAATGGAGAGTTGACTGAAGAGGTGTATATGATACAACTTAAAGAATTTACATCTACAAATGAGTCCAAGATGTGTAAGCTTCAGAGATCTATTTATAGATTGAAGCAAGCATCTTGGAGTTGGAACATGTATTTTGATAAAATGATCAAAACTATGGCTTTATTAAGAATGGAAAAGAGCCCTACATATACAAGTGAGAAAATGGTCTGATAGTGGTATTTCATATTGTATATGTGAATGACATTCTCTTAATTGAAAATGACGTCTCCGCACTATAGAAAATAAAAGTATGGCTGTCTTTTCAATTTTTCATAAAGAACTTGAGAGAAGCATCCTACATCCTAGGGATGAAGATCTGTAAAGATAAATCTAAGAGGATGCTTGGGTTATCTTAGTCTACATACATAGAAACTATGCTAAAGTGGTTCAACATGGAGAATTTCAAGAAAGGCTATCTTTCGCTAGGCCATGAAATTTCTCTCTCTAAGAAGGATTGTCCAATAACTCTTGAAGAGAGAGCATATAAGTAAAATCCTATATGCTTCAATAGTGGGATCTATCATGTATGCCATGACATGTATAAGACTAGATGTGGCATATTCACTAGGAGTAATGAGTAGATACTAATATGATCTAGAAAAAAATCCCTGAAAGGTTGTGAAAACCATCCTTAGGTATTTAAAAAATACTAAGAACCTGTGGTTAATTTATAGTGAGTCAGATTAAAACTTATGAGATTTACAAACTCCAGCTTTCAATCTGACCATGATAATAACAAGAGCATGTCGAATTATGTGTTTACCCTCAATGGTGGAGCCATCTACAGGAAGAGTTTCAAGCAGTACATTATGGCAGACTCAGTTTGCAAGGTAGAGTATATCGTAGCATTCGATGCTACGAAAGAAGCTATGTGGCTAAGAAAATTCATCATCGAGCTCAAAGTGGAACCCTTCTTAGATGGTCCAATCCTGCTGTATTACGACAGCACAGGAGTTATTGCTCAGGTGAAGAAACTGAAGGCACACTAGTAGATGAAATATATTCTATGTGCTACCATCTTATCCAAAAGATCGTGGATCGAGATAACATCGATCTTTTGAAAATCAACGAAAAGGAGAACCTAACCGACCCATTCACTAAAGCCTTGGTGGTAAAGAAGTTCAACAACCACAAGTCAAAGATAGGTATTACATACTGTACCAAATAGCTTTAGGATAAATGAGAGTATGTCCTAAAGTCAATCATCAGTCTATTGACAGTTGTGCTAACATTGTAAATATGAATGATTTATTATTGAATAAAAAGTTTATTCTGGCATTTTTTTCATCATAAATATACATCTTCTAATGAACTGTTATGTTGTGATGAAGTCCATAGAACTATTTAGATTCGATAAAAATAGGATTTATCGATTAGCCCTTAAAATGTTCATGATCAAATAAAACATTGTTAACTAGGACGACAACATTTATCGAGTGTAGGTTATTGTGTGCCATATAGATTAGTTGTATACTTAACCAAGGAGTGTGGAGATACTGGTATGGCATAAAGGTGAGATGTACGGATACATTATCATGAAACATGATCAACTTCAGAGTATTCTACTATCGAGAATTGCTCTAATGGGATATGGGTATGTGTCCCTTGAACTTAAGATCACTATGGTGACTTGCAAGCAACTCATTATGCTTTGGTGCTGGATAGCTGAATTTCTAATTCAGTGATAAAAGATTTTTGGGAACAATTAAGTACTTATGAAGTTGGTGAGTGATCAAGATGGGATTGACCACTCCAAGAGTTTGGAGATGATGCATCACTATATTTTAATTTAGCAAAATCTTGGCCAGGATAATCCATGTGATGGATTTGGTATTTTGAAATATAATATGAATGACTTATTTAGGATTGATAGTTAAACCCCAAGTTGTCCTCAGATCATTCATGGTTAAGGGGATGAATTATATGAAAATCATATCCACATGGGTTCTAGAATGTTGCTTTATACATTCGACCTATCTAGCTGTTGGGTACCATTGCTAGATGGTCACTTCGATTGGTACATGAATTTATTCCTATACTATCGACTTAGGTTCAAATCTATGGAGTCACACATATTAAAGATCTTGATCTGATCGGATGGTTGATCAATAGTTAAGAATTATTTTAGGATCAAACATTTAATACGATTAATGTTTGACCTAGTGTAAGTATTGCAAGAGGATTGATTAGCAATCAGATTGTTAATTAGCTCAATCTGATTGAGCATGAGGTTTGAGATCAAGTTTAATTGAATAAGATTCAATTAGATATGATTTGGACTTGATTAGGTTAAGTCTAATTGGTTTATAGGATAAGCCAAGAGAGATCAATTTCTTATTGAATTAGGACTTATGTGCACCTAATTTCTAATTTAATTAAAATTTAAATTAAAGTTAAATTTGATTTAATCTAACTTAATTGGGCTCTTAGTTAGACTAAGATCATCTTTAATTGGATTGCATCAGTTTTAATTTGATTGGGCTTAAAAATTGCTTTGACTAGTCAAAACATGAAAGTCCTAGTTTCACTAGGACTCTCTTCCTTGCACCACCTAGCCTTCGCATGCCTCTCTCCCTTGGTATTTGCATGAAATTTCTCATGCCTAGGAAGCCCATGTGTGCCCCTATGGCCTCCCACTTTCTTAGATGGAATTTGGTTTTGGACCTTGTCAAAACTAGTAAGTAGTTTTGATTTCAAACTATATTTGATAGAGTTTGACAAAACCAAATCTCTATCCTCATGTGTGGCACCAATCTATCTGATTTTCTTCTGATTTTTTTATGGGAATAGGGAAGGTTTTGTGTGCCAATATCAGGGTGTCCATGCTAAGAAATAAGGAGGAGATGCCCAAGAGTTGGGCACCCCAATTCTTATCTAATTTGGACATTCCTTTGTAGGTGTTTGACCTAGACAAGGACTCTCTCATATCTCTCTATTTAAGAGGGGTTAGGACATGAGATTTCTATAGCAATTTCACTAGAGAGAAAGGGCTTGGGCATGGGTCTCTTGGGTGCAAGAAGGGTCTTGGGCATAGGGCTTTGTAAGGATACAAGTTTATGTATCCTGGTGTGAGAAAAGAAAGAGAGAAGAAGGGTCTTCTCTAAGGTTTTTCTTACATCTTCTTCCGTAAATCTTTTGAGAGAAAAGTGATGAAGAAAGATCTCTCTCTAGTCCTTTTCTAAGTGTTCTTTAATCTTTGGAAGATCTAAGCAAGTTGAAGAAAGAGATTCATGATCAACCATCGAAGAAGGATCAGCAGGGTGCTAGCACATCGAGCTGATTTCTAGCTTCTGGACTTCTAATCGTGATCGAGAGTTCGTGTGGACTACCCATAGAGGCTAGATACCTATGTGGCTCAAAGCGACGATCTCAGCCTCATATCAGCAAGTAGAGTTCTCAATCCATGAAAAGGTATTGAGATTCAATCTCAATAATTGTCTAGATTAGATCTAGAATTGTTTAGGTATTGATACGATCAATACCTTTGCTTTTGCTTAACATTTAATTTTCAGATTTATTGCATGCATAATTCATGTCATAAGATCTTAGATCTAAGGGTTAGTTACATATTTTATAGATTAATTTGATTAATCTATTGCTTCCACTGTGTTTTGTTTTGAAAAAGTTTTGAAATAGATGCATGTAAACCCTAGAATTTCCTTCATCAGTTACTTGGCTCATAGTGTGATACTTCGAAGGTCCCAGTTTCTTTGAGGTTGTGCTACTTATGACAATAGAATAGACTATCTCATTTTGCAGAATGCTCTTATAAGTTTTGGTAAGTCACTCAAGTGCTTAAATATGAGGCCACTCCCTATTTTAGTTCATTTGCTTATTTTCCATACTAGTTCTATTTTACTTCAAGGTCACTCAAGTGTCTAAATATGAGGATCCCAAATTGCACTCCAATTTTCTAGATGGAGGCTAGGTAGTCCAAATGACCCATTGAGGCAATATTTTTTTATCATGGGTTCAATCTGATCTGATCCAATTTTCTATTATG
The DNA here is from genome assembly GCA_006176705.1 of Cocos nucifera. Classification (NCBI taxonomy): domain Eukaryota; kingdom Viridiplantae; phylum Streptophyta; class Magnoliopsida; order Arecales; family Arecaceae; genus Cocos; species Cocos nucifera. The sequence continues at coordinate 22,438 of QRFJ01003033.1, forward strand.
GACTTAGGTCCAATATTAAAAAATGTTTGAGAAACAAGGTTGAGATAGGATCACTGAGAACCAAGTCCAACCCCTCCCCCTTGCACCCTATTCATCTAATATATCTATCTATTTATATACATTAAAATGAAGGCTTGATCCTCCGTTTGACATGTGGGGAATTAAGGAAAGGAGAAAGCACCACATGTTCACAGCTAGTTTTTTTTCTCCATAGACCTTCCACCCCCCCTCTGATGCAAAGTACTCAAAGTACACGCCGTGCAAGGATGTGGCCCAGTCACTCGAGTTCCTCTAGGACCAGCTGATCTACTAGGAGCAGCATTGCCCAATGAAGGAGGAGGAGATCTGGTGCCTGATCTCGGTGCTGGCAAGCTACTAAAACCCATCATTCTTATGGCTGGAAAGCCGTGGGGTGGCATGGTTCACAAACATGCCACACAAGGAGCTCACAGTGGAGAAGGCGGTCTAGAATTGGATTCGGGTCAATGGTGACAAGTTCCATTACCCTGGTGGTGAGACTATGTTCCCCAATGGTGCCGACACCTACATCGATGAAATCCACAATAAGGAGGAGGGCGGAGGAGGGGGAGATGACAGTAGAAGAAGAATTATTGGATAGATCGAGCATGCCAGAGATGAGAGAGAGGCGGGAGGAATTAGAGTAGTGAAAGTTGAAGGGAGGGAGCTCGATGGAGGAGAGATCAAGATGGGAGAGGGAGTCCAAGGAGCCAATCTAGGAAGGGATGGGGATGAAGAAGTTGTTGTGGGAGAGGTTGAGGGTGGTGAGGCTCCAAAAGGCAGCGATGGTAGTGGGGATGGGCCCTGAGAGGTGGTTGCAAAAAAATAAATTGTTTAACAAAGGTTTGCTACTAGGTTACGCAGAGCCAAGGAAGCAGTGTGCAACACATGAGAGAGGTGAGAAAAACAAAAGAAACAAAAAAAGATGGAAGTATATCATTCTTGTGGCTGAAAAGCCGTGGGGTGGCATGGTTCACAAACGTGCCACACAAGTAGCTCACTGAAGGAAAAACATTATTTTCCGCCGCAGGATTATGTAGATCTGATCAGATTTGAGTAAAATTTTTTTAAAAATTTCTAAATAATCCAATCAAATCTAAGAGTTCTTAGATAAACCATAGTGATCTGATATTAAAAATTAAAAATTAAAATTAAATCAGATTTAATTTAAAGTAACTAATTGGGTAATCTAATTACCCTGCAATGATCCTGTTGATTCTTAAGGTTCTAGAAGGAGACATGCATGCACCTAGACTCTATCGATATCTACTCAGGTAGGATCTAAATGCCTTCTCCTCATGAACTTTTTCTCAAAAAATTAGATTTGGATTTGATCCGAAGAACCTTCAAAACTATTTTTGAAGGCAGCCCATCTATCACACGAACACCGTCGTATAGATCCTGAATATTGTGCAAAAACCTTGGACCTTCTTCTCATATTTGTACCTAACCTTTTAGGCTTATAAAGGAGAAGAAGAGAGAGGATAGAGAGGGTGTGGGATATCAAGGATGGTAGACTTTGGGCATGAAAAATTATTTCTTGCATTGCATACACTTTGACGTGAGAAAAGCTTTTATGTCCAATGCCTACTTAGAGTCTCTTTTGACCTAAATAACTTATTTATTTTATCATTAAGACTCTAAAACTTATTCTCCATGAAAAACCACCAGATCTCATCTATTTTTTTTGCCAAAAATGATTCAAAAAGATATCAACATGAGTAGATAAGGAAGAATCCACTACGCTTAAAGACTTTTGCCTTAAGAGTTTGAACCAAATCAAACTCTATCATAACTTAGTCTAGACACCTCCAAAAATCAAAAAAATTGGTACAGCCAATGCATATCTCATTCTCTATCATATATCCAAAAATCAAATTATAATAATTTCCAAAGAATTTTCTAAAACCATCTAATCAAGTGATCCTCGATTCTCTCAAACAGGTTAACTTTTGACCATAGTCCAATTTGACTATGAATGGCTTTAATTTCTACAATTAATCTGATCTAGACTTGTTCCAATCAGATAAAAAATAAATCCATTCAAAATATAAGAATGAGTCAAATCAAATTTGACTCGGTTGTGATGAATCAAAAAGATTTTAGAAGAAGAAAGTTAGGCTCAATCATGTGCTAGCATGATTACCTTGAATCTGATTGGATCTAATCCAAATCAATCAAACTGGCTTAGCTCAATTGATGACATTCAGACCCAAACCCTTGTTTGTGTGATCTAGTTAGGTTTAATTTTATATGATAATGAAATAAGTCATGATCTCCATCATTGACATTATCGAAATACCTTTCGATGGACTAGAACTTTTCTGATTCATACAATTAGAATGATTGATCATCAAAATCATCCTAATTGCTCCCAAACTCTACTAGTGATACCTAGCAGTATATGGTGGCAACCCATCAGAATTGAAAGTGAACCTCTCAGTACAGTTACCTGTGTGATTGGATTCTTCTATCTTGAGCCTCGATAGGATTAGGGTTAAGGTGAACCGTCAAACCCAATGTTCGTCATATGAATTAATCATTCAATTCAAGTTCAATATGAAATCCTAATAGAAACTCTTTCTGTCATCTTCACTTTGCTATGGCCATGGGCTTATGAACTCAATCTCATGATTATCATAAGACTACTCCTTATCTATCGAGGTAGATAGATCCTCTATTAGTGCAATCCAATTCCTACAACGAACATGCTATAGCCAACATACACCTCAAGGTTCCGAATGGCTAGAAGATCGAGTTATGGTATAGTCAAACTATAACACCATCAAGGTGAACTACTGATGCACCTTAGGATAAAGAATCAGACATACCACTGCAGCATCAAGTCAGTCATCGACGAGAAAATAGACTTTCTTATGACTACTCGAGGTGGTCACGCTCAATGCCTTCATTCTCTAACGAGTATCTATACTCTCACTCCAGTGTCTCCACACCATAGACTCAAGACACGTCTATTCTAAGATAATGATCATACACCAACCTTTCGGATTGATCACCATCCTCATGATGATCGGTTGGGAGTAGTTAATGAGTTAATTATGAAAATTCATGTCTTAAATTTTCAACTCTTAAAAATATGAATTGTCATTACCATTAACTCAAAGAATGTATCACAAACACTTTTAAATACATGCTGTGATAGAAGATAATTCATTTATTAATTTATAGTCAAAATTATAAAATTATCCTTAGAAGTTTATTATACTAGCTTCTAAGGCGCACATCTAACAAACTTCCACTTAATCTAAAGCCAATTGGCTATAAATCTAAATTCCATCTTCTCAAGGTGGGCTTCGATCTTCTGCTGGCTCAATAGCTTTGTCAGTAGGTCAGCTGCATTATCTGCAATGTTGACTCTCTTGACCTCGATGTATCCCTTCTCGAGGTAATCGCGGATAAGATGGTATTGCCACTCGATGTGCTTAGATTTCTGATGAGACCTCAACTCCTTAGCTAGGGCTATGGCACCATTGTTGTCATAGTACAGAAGGATGGCATCTGATGGCATCACTCTAAGCTCTGTAGTGAACTTTTTGTACCAGAATGCCTTCTTTATAGCTTCCAATGCAGCGATGTACTTTGCTTCCATGATGGAATCTACTATCACAGTATGTTTGAGACTCTTTCAGCTGATAGCACCACCATTGCATACAAACAGACTACCAAATATTGACTTTCGATCATCTATATTGGACATAAAATTCGAGTCTGTATACCCCTAGTCCTGGAGTTCTCTATTACCAAAGAGTAGAAATATATCCTTACTCCTTCGCAAGTACTTAAGGATACATTTCATGGAAGTCCAGTGCTCTTTACCTAGATTCGACTGATATCTGCTCGTGATACTCACAGCATGGATAATATCTGGTCGTGTACATAGCATGGCATTCATGAGGCTTCCTATTGCTGAAGCATAAGGTATCTTGCTCAAGCATTCAATCTCCTCAGGTGTGTTGGGACACATCTTCTTAGAGAGATCAATGTCATATCTGAACGGCACCAATCCCTTCTTGGAGTTTTCCATGCTAAACCTCTTTAGCACCTCCTCTATGTACATTTTCTGTGAGAGACCCAGCATCTTATTTGGTCTATCTCTATAGACCTTAATTTCTAGAATAAAGGATGCCTCTTCTAGGTATTTCATGGAGAATTCTTTAAACAATCATATTTTGACTGCAGTCAACATGAAAATATCATTCCTAATTAAAAGGATGTCATCTACATGCAGTACGAGAAAGACAACATCACTCCTACTGATCTTTTTGAAAATACAGGACTCCTCTTCATTCTTGATGAATCCAAATGATTTGATCACATCATTGAAATGAGCATTCCAACTTCGAGATGCTTGCTTAAGTCCATATATGGACCTTTGCAGCTTGTAAACCTTATGATCAGAATCACTGAATATGAAACACTGCGGTTGTTCCATATAGATATCTTCCTCAAGATATCCATTTAAGAATATTGTTTTCACATCCATCTATCATATTTTATAATCAAAATAGGATTAAACAGTAAGCAATATGCGGATGGATTTGAGCATGGCTACTGGTGAAAAAGTATCTTGATAGTCAATGCCTTCGCACTGACTATATCCTTTTACTATAAGCCTTGCTTTGAATGTCTCTACATTCCCATTGGCACCTATCTTTCTCTTGAAGATCCATTTACACCCAATAGGTACTATACCTTTAGGTGGATCTACCAAGATCCAGACTTGGTTCGAATGCATTGAGTCAATCTCTGACTTCATTGCCTCTAACTATTTTTCAGAGTCGATATCTGATATCGCCTCATCATAGATTTTAGTATCATCACCATCAACCCCTTTTCCTGTGAAGAACATTTCCTTTACATCCTTTGAAATAGTACCTAAGTACCTTTCAGGGGGATGAAAAATCTTTTCTGATCTACGAGGTGGATGAGGTAGTGATTGGACTGGCTCAATCTAATTAGGTTCCATAGGTTCCTTGGCTCGCGACTCTTAGGAGATTTTTTTCTCGAGCCTAATCTATCTTGCGATGCCATTATCTTGAATAAACTATTTTTTAAGAAAGATGGCATGTCGACTCACAATCACATTATGATCTTCTGAAAGATAGAAAAAATATCCTAATGACTCTTTAGGATATCCAATAAATCGAGCTCTAAAGAACCTAGACTCTAATTTGTCCACCTGCTATCTCTTGACATGGGTCGGACAATCCCAAATTCTGAGATGACTCAAACTTGGTTTCCTACCATGCCATATCTCATATGGTGTGGTATGAATGATTTTAGATGGACCCTATTCAATAGATATATAGCAGTCAACAGACTATGTCCCTAAAGAAACTTAGGAAGGTCCATGAAGCTCATCATGGATTGAACCATATCTAATAGTGTCCAGTTTCTCCATTCTAAAATTCCGTTGAGTTGAGACATTCCAACTAGAGTCCATTGTGAGACTATGCCATTGTCCTTAAGAAAGTCTAGGAATTTTTGACTAAGATATTTGCCTCCTCAATCTGATCGAAGATTCTTAATGAGTATTTCTGTTTGTTTTTCTACTTTGAGTCTAAATTTCTTGAACTTTTCAAAAGCTTCAGACTTGTGTCGCATCAATTACACATACCCATATCGAGATAAATCATCGATAAAGGTGAGGAAGTAGATATAATTATTCCTAGCTGAAACATCAAATGGGTTGCATACATCAGTATGTACTAGGGCAAGTAGGTCTGTGGCCCTTTCCCTATGTCCCACAAAAGGAAGCTTGGCCATTTTGCCATGAAGGCATGATTCACAAATCAGATATGACTCAAAAATCAATGGACTCAATAGCTCAATTTTTTTTAATTTGTTAACCCTATCTTCAGCTATATGACCTAGCCTAAGGTGCCAAAGATACCTATCATTTAGACTATCCCTAAGTCGTTTTGATCCTATGGCATTCACGTTTTGCTCAATATTAAAACTAGAAACATCAATATGTAACTGATAGAGATCATTTATAAGAAAACCACTTACAATTTTATTTCTTTCATAAAGAATATTACAATGGTCCTTAAGAAAACTAATTACATAGCCTTCCTATGCTAAACATGAAATAGAAATTAAATTTCTGCTTGCTGCAGGTACATAAAAATAGTTCCTAAGTTTTAAGTCTAATCCTGACGGTAATTATAGAGGGTAGGTTTTTACGGCCACAGCAGCAACTCTTGCTCCATTTTCGATGTTTAGGATCATTTCACTATCCCTCAACCTCCTGTTATCCTCAAGATCCTGCATAGAAGTGCATAAGTGAGCACTAGAACCAGAGTCAAGCATCCAACTAGATGTAGAAGAAACTGTAATATTAGATTCTATAATGAGCATACCTCGAGAAGGACCTGCCTCCTTCTTGTTCTTCAGGCTGGCCAGATAAAGAGGGCAATTTCGCTTTCAAAAACCATCAATGTTGCAATGAAAATATTTTTTTTTGTCCGCGGCCTTTTTCTTCAGCTCTGCCTTCTTCTTCTTTCCACCATTCACCTTCTACTTCTTCACAGACTTCTTTTTCTTTCCAAAAGATTTTCTCTTAGAAGAAGTCTGCTCCACAGCAAGTACCGAGCCTTTAGAGCTTTTCATAAAAAGCTCAGTAGTAACCAGCATATTCATGAGCTCAGCTAAGATATTCTAAAGTTTATGCATATGGTAGTTCATGATAAATTGTCCATACATATCAGTCAAGAAATGCAGAATTATGTCGATCTGCAGAACCTGATCTAACTTGACATCGAGCTTCTCAAGCTATTCTAAGTTCTTGATTATCATCAGACAATGATCTTGGACTGACTGTCCATCACGCATTTGAGTCTTAAAAAATCTTTTAATGGCTTGATATTTGGTTGCATAACTCTGTTCACCAAACAACTCTTGCAGGTGAGCCAACATTTGATGGCTAGTCTTAATGTCTTCATGTTGGCGGTGGAGCTCATCAGACATCGAGCCCAATATGTAATACTTGGCTTTGTTATCTTCATCCATCTACTTCTCGAGAGATGCTCTCTGATCAACGGATGGACGGACTAGTAAGGTGGAAGGATCCTATTCCAACACATGAGTCAACTTCTCAAAATCTAAAATAATTTTAAAGTTTTGGAGCCAATCCTTGTAGTTGGGTTCAATTAGTCTATGGGTGTCCAAGATATAGGCTAGTGGGTTGGACGCCAACATTTTTCTATAGAGAGTCAAAGTTTCTAATTAGATTTTATTATTAGACTTAAATAATTTATTTAGAAATTTTATTTTTAAATAAATTAGGCTTTCACTATTTACTCGGATCCCTACACTCCCTTGGTAGAGATGCAAAATCTTCGTGATTATAGATTTTTAGTGGATGGTGCGGTCCCACCAACTGGCTCACCACCTCACCTAACAGTTATTGATGATGGGTCAATCGATGAGTGGACAACTCTTGTCCAATGATTCTCTAATCATGGTGCATCCTAACTTGATCTCTAATTCATGAATCTCACCATGTCCGGAATATTGATCCACTCCTTAGTTAAGTCAGAACCATCATTTGCATAGATTGGATTCCTAATTGGGTCCCTCACCGTATTCAAAATATTGGATCCAACCCATCCTCCAACCCATAGCATCCAATGCCTAATAGACATGGCTGCATCTTTCCGACGCAACTGAGCCACTGTATCCAATCGAGAATAATCAACCCTAGAAAGGGCGTGCACATCTATAATGGTGGAAGACCATAGACTTAATATTTTCTTAGAAAGATTTAATTTAGGTCTCTTTAAATGTAACTTGACTTAGTCATAATAATTATGACTAACCTAATGGTATAGGTTGGCTTGAATTGTTAGCCACCTCAAATCAGAACTGGATCGATACAAATTACCAGGTAAGTGAGACCGGTGGAAGGGATATGCCATTAACTTGATAAGAACGCATTTAGATCGAGTAGCTCTCAATTAAAAATCAGTCAGTCGTATCTATCAAACTTACCTTAAACACCAAATTATCGAATCGGAACCAATTAGATTAGCCTACAATTTAGGCTTGAATCGTGGAGCCAAATTAGGTCTTGATTTGATCGAGTCACATCTCAATGTGATTCGATCTTGATCTAGACTTAATCCTATTAGACTGGTCAAATCTAAGCTTTCTTTAATCCCACCTAATCAACTCTTGATTCAGTTTAATCAACTGCCAGACCTAACTAAGCTACCCATGCCCGAACCCAATTTTATGAATATATCTTAGATCTGAAAATTCATAATTTTAGATCTAATTAATTTTATAATCCTAATTCTTAATTAAGTTTTGGGATCATGAACAAAACATGTAATAGAAATCCTAGGATTTTATGATCTAGAGTTTTGCAAAAAAATAAATTATGATTTTTGATTAAGGACGAACGCGCAGCATCGCTACACGCCATAAGAACACCCCATTGAATGGAAGGAGAGGGCTTTTAAATCCTACTTTGTTCTCATGATCGGACGGCCATGGAGAACTCCTTAATCAAAAATATAATTTTTTACTATAAAACTAGTTAGATCATATATCACATATAAAAAGATCTAACTAATACATGTCTTGCATACATCTCATATGTCATCAATATGCATACTTTAGAACTGAAATATCACATATTAAATCTAAAAAATAAAATTTTAAATTTGATTATATCAAAATTAAAACTATTCTAGACATCTTATAGAACTATTCTATGACTAGTCTAAACATGCATCTTTCATATCTCATATAAATAAATCAAAAATTAAAAATTTTATTTTTTATTTTTTAGATCTGATTACAATAATTATAGCATCAAAAAATCATGTTTAATCAAATTAAATACATGATCATATTAAACTACATATAGAACTATTCTATACCTAGTCTAGTCATGCATCTCATACATATTAGATCTAAATTATTTAATTTTTAATTTTTTAATTTTAGATCTAATCACATCTAATGTGATATCTAAAATTTTTTAATATCAAATTATAAATAAAAATAAAATTAGATCTAAGATAGATCTAAAGAATTGCTAACTTGGCTCTGATATCAGTTGAAGAAAAAATACTGTTTTCCATCGTACGATCGTACAGATCTGATCAGATTTGAAGGAGATTTTTTTAAAAAATTTCTAACTAATCTGATCAGATCTAAGAGTTCTTAGATCTAATCATAGTGATCTAATATTAAAAATTAAAAATTAAAATTAAATTTGATTTAATTTAAAGTATCTGATTGGATAATCTAATTATCCTATAATTATCTTATTAATTCCTGAGGTTCTAGAAGGAGCCATGTATGTGCCTGGCCTCTACTGATATCCACTTAGGTAGGATCTGAACATATTCCCCTTATGAATCTTTTCTCCAAAAATCAGATTTGGATCTGATCCGAAGAACCTTCAAAACTATTTCTGAAGCCAGCCTGTCTGTCATACGAACACTATCGCGTAGATCTTGAATATTATGCCAAAAAACTTGGACCTTCTTCTCAGATTTGTGCCTAACTTTTTAGGCTTATAGAAGAGAATAAGAGAGAGGATAGATGGCCTATGGGATATCAGGGATAGCAGACTTTGGGCATGGAAAATTATTTCTTGCATTGCATGCACTTTGATGTGAGAAAGGCTTTTATGTCCAATGCCTACTTAGAGTTCCTTTTGACCAAAATAACTCATTTATTTTATCATTAGGACTCTAAGACTTATTCTTCATGAAAAAGCACCAGATCTCATCTAATTTTTTTGCCAAAAATGATTCAAAAAGGTATTGACATGAGTAGATAAGGAAGAGTCCACTGCGCCTAGGACTCTTCCCTCAAGAGTTTGATCCAAATCAAACTCTATCATAACTCAATCTACATATCTTCAAAAATTACAAAATTTGGTATACCAAATGCATAACTCGTGCTCTATCACATATCTAAAAATTAGATTATAATGATTTTTAAAGAATTTTTTAGAAGCATCTGATCAGGTGATCCTCAATTCTCTCAAATAGGTCAACTTTTGACCCTAGTCCAATTTGACTATGAATGGATTTAATTTTTATAATTAATCTAATCTAAACTTATTCCAGTCAGATAAAAAATAAATTCATTCAAAATATAAGAATGAGTCAAATCAAATTTGACTTGGTTGTAACGAATCAGAAAGATTTCAGAAGGAGAAAGTCAGGTTCAATCATGTGCTAGCACGATTATCTTGAACCTAATTGAATCTAATCCAAATCAATCAAACTGGCTTAGCTCAATTGATGACAAGCAAATTCAAACCCTTGTTTGTGTAATCTAGTTAGATTCAATTCTATATGATAATGAGACATGTCGCGATCTCCATCATCAACATCATCAAAACATGTTTGGATTGACTAGAACTTTTTTGATTCATATAATTAGAATGATTGATCATCAAAATTATCCTAATTGCTTCTAAAATCCATCAGTGACACCTAGCAGAATATGGTAGCAATCCATTAGAACTAAAAGTGAACCTTTTGGTATAGTTATCTATGTGATTAGGTTCTTCTATCTTGAGCCTCGATAGGATTAGGGTTAAGGTGAACTCGTCAAACCCAACGTTCGCCATATGAATTAATCATTCGATTCGAGTCCAATGTGAAACCCTAATAGAAACTCTTTCTATCATCTTCACTTTGCCATGGCCATGGACTTATGAACTTAATCTCATGATTATCATAAGGCTACTCCTCATCTACCAAGATAGATAGATCTCTTATTGATGCAATCTAATTTCTACAATGAATATGCTATAGCCAACATACACCTCAGAATTCCAAATAGCTAGAAGATTGAGTTATGCTGCAGTCAAACTGTAACACCCTCAAGGTGAACTATCGATGCACCTTAGGTCAAGGAACTGACACACCACTACAGCATCGAGTCAGTCATCGACGAGAAGGTAGACTTTCTTTTGACTACTCGAGGTGGTCATGCTCAGTGGCCTTATTCTCTAACGAGTACCTGTACTCTCACTTCAGTGTCTCCACACCATAGACTCAAGACACGTCTATCCTAAGAAAGCGATCATACACCAACCTTTCAGATCGATCATCATCCTCGTGATGATCCTATGGTCGGGAGCAATTTATGAGTTAATTATGAAAATTCATGTCTTAAATTTTCAACTCTTGAAAATATAGATTATCATTACCATTAACTCAAAGGATGTATCATAGACACTTTTAAATACACTCTATGATAGAAGATAATCCATTTATTAATTTATAATCAAAATTATAAAATTATCCTATGTATTACAAGTGATAATCAATCTGGCGTCTAGGGCACACATCTAACACTCACGGTGGAGAAGGCAGTCTAGAATTGGATCCGAGTCAATGGTGACAAGTTCCATTATCCTAGTTGTGAGACTATGTTCCCCAACAATGCCGACACCTACATCGACGAAATCAATAATGAGGAGGAGGGTAGAGGAGGTGGAGATGATAGTGGAAGAAGAATTATGGGATAGATTGAGCATGTTGGAGATAAGAGAGAGGTAGGAGGAATTAGATTGGTGAAGGCTGGAGGGAGGGAGCTGCATGGAGGAGAGATCGAGATGGGAGAGGGAGTCCAATGAGCCAATCCAAGAAGGGATGGGGCTGGAGAAGTTGTTGTGGGAATGGTCGAGGGTGGTAAGGCTCCAAAGGGCAGTGATGACGGTGGAGATGGGCCTGAGAGACGGTTGCAGAAAAACAAATTGTTTAATAGAGGTTTGCTAGTTAGTTACGCGAAGCCAAGGAAGTAGCATGGAATGCACGAGAGAGGCAAGAAAAACAAAAGAAAGAAAAAAAGATGGAAGCATTAAGAAAGCAAAGAGGTTAAAGGGGGTTTAGAATCAGACCAACATCATTCCCGTTGTCCCCACCATACCAACCCATATAATTTAAATCACCATCAAAAAGAAGAAAGAAGTGCCACAACAACACCCACGGTATGCCAATACCACCAATACCAAGTTGATTACTAGTAGTAACAATATAAGAATTGAGGAAGAATAGAAAGGGTTGCTAAGAAATTATTTTGATCAATGATAATTTAAATATTATTTTATTAATCTCTATTCTATTCATACATTGTTTATTTGGCTAGCCTAGTCATTTCTCCTAATTCTTATATTCTCAAACCCTTTATTAATTATTGACTGTTAAGATTATAATTAAATCATATTTAAAACTCTAATATATTTGAAATCACAATTTGCCCTTTTTAAATTATAAAAAAGTTCATTTTAAGAACACAATGGATAGGCTAATAGGCTATGCACTCCCCGGTACATGAAATTATTTTTAAAAAATTAAGTGCTTATAATCATGGCAGTTTTTTTCTAGAAAGAAAAGTGGGCAAGTCTCTCATCTACTATATATTTATATAGCATTTAATTATATATAGAAATTTTCTTAGATGGAGAAAAATTCAAGCAAGAATGTATACATGCTTTTGACAAAGCATTAGCATTTATTGCTACTTATTAGCATCAAATATTATAATTTTTTTCTTTTAACATCAATATTAATAGGTTAGGAATTAGAACTTGAAAATGCTAATATTGAACTAGAAAAGATTTTGAACTTATCAAATTTGATAGGGCTATGGATAAATAGATCATAATATTTTATAACAATAATTAAGATTAATGCGTTAATATGGTGAATATCATATTGCATTATAAGTTTCATTTTCATGTTCATGAAATATCAACCATAAATTTTTTTAAAAATTTGGACTAATGTCTTGATTAATGATGGTTTAAATATTATTCTATTAATATCTACTATTTTATATTCATGCATTATTTATTTGGCTAGCTTAGCTATTTCTCCTAATCCTTATATTCTTAGACCCTTTATTAATTATTTACTATTAAAATTCTAATCAAATCGACAAATTAAGAGCATTCATTGTCACTTTCTATTTTGGTACAATATAGACTATAAAGATCGCACCTTTGGAACTGATTAGGAAGGAATCCTATGGTTTGGAGGACTACTGGTGTCTTGTTTCATATATATATATATATATATATATATATATATATATATATATATATATATATATATATAATAGAAGACTAGTTTATAACCCTGTGCAATGCACAGCATATAATTTTTTTAAAAAAATATTTTATTTTATTAATTATATATATGTGTGTGTTTATGTATGTGTGTGTGTATATGTGTGTGTGCATATATTTATATATATGTATGTATATATATATACATATATATATATAGTATATTTGTGTGTGTATATATTTATATATATGTATGTATATATATATACATATATAATATACATACATACATACATACATACATACATATATATATATTATATATATATATATATATATATATATATGCATATTACATTATAATACATACATAGATACATACATACATATATACATATATATATATACATATATATATATATATATATATATATCTGTGTGTGTGTGTCTATATATATACATATATATATATATATATACACACACACATATATATATATACATATATATATATATGCATATATATACATATATATATATTTACATATACATACATACATACATACATACATACATACACACACACACACACACACACACACATATATATATATATATCTCTGTGTGTGTGGGGGGGGGGGGCATATTAAAATGGAGGCTTTTGCCTCCATTTGATGCATAGCATTTGAAAAATGATAGGAGAGAGCCACACGTCCCATTTTCATTTAAGCAAACCCACCCATCTTCTAAGGTCTTCTATTCGGCTGCTTAAGCCTCCTACTTGGTTGGAACTCCTAAGGGCGGAAAAAATAAAGAAAATGGGGGAACCATAGTGATAGGGATGCGATGTTGTTGTTAAGATACCATGTTTATCAGTTTAATCCGACTTCTTAAAATCATTGAAAATGCATAGATAGCAGTGAGTCAGGTCGAATCCATAGGGAAGGTAGTATTTTAGATTTGAAATCTTTGATTTTTAAAAAAAGAAAAAGAAAATGATTTGAGTTTTGGAATTAGGAGTGAAGTTGAAAGGTTAAAAATAAAAATTAAAAGATGTAGAAATTTAAACTTGGTACTAAGATCTACTAATTAGATCTTAGCATCTACTTGCAATAAAATAAAAAATAATAATTAAAGTGCAGAAATTAAATCACAATAAAAATAAAAAGTAAGAAATTAAAGTGCAAAAATAAAATTTTTATTAATTAAAATTTTAAAATTGAAATACATGAAATTTAAAAAGAAAAGAAAATAAAATAAAATAGTCTGATCTCTGATTTTGGATCGGCATTGGCAGAAAGATGGTGTAAAAGTCCGGCTCTTCTTCTCGACACTCGTTGCTTCGAAGCAGCCTTTAACCCATAGCCTAGCTTCGCCCTGTATCAAAGCTTCACCTTGATCGGAGATGTTGATTTCTAGAGACCTAAGATCCCTTTTATAGAGCTAGGAGGGCTGGATATTTTTCTCTAAAGGCAATATGGGACTAATAGCCTTTGTAATCATCAAAATACAAAGAAATTTGGATAAAATTTGAATCAAATCAGCTCTGATACAACTTTAGTAAATCTGGTGAAATCTGGCCATTCAATAGGAATCCAATGGTCCAAAAATCATCAAAATCGGATGCATATCAGCCCAGATTAGGTCGGATTAAATTTTGGCCATCCGATCGTGCGTTGATGGAGGAAATCTGGCCGCAAATCATGCATCGGGAGTCTTGATCACCATCGGGAGCATTCTGAACCATTGGATCTTCATCTCTTGGTTTTCTGGCCATTGGATTGCGCCAGATCGCTAATAGAATTTGAATCAAGCCTAGAAATCACCACCGTCGTCCGATCTTGACCGCAATCAATCGCAGTCGTTCGATCGTGCAATTACTATTCCCATGGACCGCATGGACCGGTTGCACCGCACACCACAGCCAATTAGCACTCTTGTCGCTAGGTGAAAAGACTAAAATATACTGTGAGTCGCGATAAATTTCTGTGGACTCTTTAAGGGTCTACGTCCGCCACGTGGCAATTTTTGATTCGTCGATTTCTGCTGAGCTGACGGTCCACACCTGGATCATGGATCGGCTAATGGCTTAAATGGCTGAGTCAGCTTTGATGGCTTGGCTTGGCTTGGTGGCTCGGCTTACGGAGCCGGCTGAGCCATTTTCTTTTTTTTATTTATTTTATATCTTTATAAATTCATATCTTTTCCATTTTAGCTTCGTTTTATTTAAAATTTATTTTGTTGTGATAAAAATAATGAGCTCTTTCCATTGATAATAAAATTTTATTTTTTAATTTTTATTATTTTTTAATTAATTTTTTAATTAATAAAAATATGAATTTTTCAAAAATTATATATAAATTGATTAATAATTCTTAAAAATTAATATAAATTAATTAATAAATTAATACTTTTATTGGTGAATTTATGATGCTTATCACACCCCCCAACTTAAGCTTTGCTCGTCCTCGAGTAAAGAA